>JACEIK010001480.1:30482-50518 GCA_018107945.1 Datura stramonium | reverse complement strand
TCTCTACGCCTCACATTGGAATAGGAATTCGGATGACTCTGAGTTGTTAGTAACCGTTCTCTGATAAGTTTCACTTTTTCTTCTGACTGATGGATCATATCAGGTCCGATAAACCCTGATTCCCCTACTTCAAACCATCCTATGGGGGACCTACATTTCCATACATATAAAGCCTCGTCAGGCTCCGAAGAGGTTAGCCTTAACCTACCTCGAATGTCGATTTTCATTCACCCAAATAGTTCCAACCTGTAGTCGACAATCCTACCAAATTGCATCCGTATGCTGAGAGAATAAGGCTATTTTCAATACTAAGACTCAAGAAATAACGATATATTTCAATAATATTAACTATTACTCAACTTCATTTTATTCGGCAAAACTTATGAATTCCCGAGAGTTCAGAAGGTAGAAATGCTTACCTACCACTTGTAGCCGCATAGGACTCAACTAGAAGTGATTTCTATAACTCTTATGCAGCGGGTTTCCAGTGCTCCAAGAGAATTTTCAAGAAATAACACCGTAGGGACATTCCTCGTAGGCCTGGAACTTGTTATCCAAGACTAATTTGCATTTTAACGGAGTTTAGCAGCGTAATTTGATAAAAATGGATGAAATTGACGCTCATGCTCTGTTTTCTACCGAGTGGAAATATTAGAAATGAATTAATCAAACATGAAGGGACTTATATATGATTGAGGCGGTGGCAGAGGGGGTGTGGCGCGCCAGTGCACTGGCATGGCCTGCGCGGCACGGCGCCCAATGAGCCCAGCCTCCTACTCGCTCGATACCGTGCTTATATACTCATCCCCTGAGCCCTTTTCCATATGCATCGTACCCTAAAACACTCAACATACATACGCACACATCGGTTAAACGATATAAACTTACGGGTTGCAACACAATCTTTTTCGGAGAATAAGTGTACAACCTCATACCGGCAAGTGCATGAACTATCTCATCACCCCCATTTATCTCATCAGCATCTAAATTCATCAACACTATTGCTAAGTTCTCAATACTCAACCTCTCCTCAATAGGCATCATTTGAAGCTCAGCCTCCATAATATCAATTACTGAGACCACCCACATATCATTTGACTGCTTCATAGACCGTCACACTTTAAAAGTCACTTCTTCATTATTCAATCGGGATTTCAGTTGTTCGGTCTCCATGTCCCCAAGCGATAATTCTCTGTGCTTCTCTTTAATTCNNNNCCAAGATAATAGGGACTTCAAAATCCACCTCACATTCAAGAATAACAAAATTGGCCAAAAATGTAAAGGGCTCAACCTTGTTTAGAACATCATAAAGAATCCCCATTGGATTTCACCGTACGATCTACCATCAAAAGCTGCATTGTAGTCGGTTTGGGGGCTACCAAGCCCAACTATCTAAACACTGCTAGAGCCATAAGATTAATGGCCCCCAGATAACATAGAGCTTTAGCAAAATTGAAATATCCAATAGTGCACAGTATGGTGAATCCTCCATGGTCTTTCTTTTTCTGCGTAAGAGATCAAGATGCTATTGCACAACAATGGTGCAAATTATTTGCAAGCTCAAAGCTCGTGGTCCTCTTCTTAGTGAAAAGATCCTTCTTAAATTTCGCATAGCCAGGCATCTGCTCAAGCGCCTCGACTAAAGGGTTGTTCATAGATAATTGTTTCAGCATCAAAATAAATATGTGATACTTCCCTTCTTTGGCCTTCTTCTTCAACCTCTGAGGGAAAGGTGGAGGAGGTCTAGGAATGGGAGTCAAATTTTGGGGGACTTCCTTCTTTTTCTCTTTTTTAGACACACTCTCCTTTTTAATAATAGCATTTATCTTTCCAGCCTCATCATCAACCACGATCTGATCCTCAAACTTTGATACCTTCTCAGCATTAATCAACTCAGGCTTAACTATCTCATCAACCACAATTGGCATAGGGGGATAAAATGTCACCTTTCCACTTCTAATAGTAACAACCATATAATGACTGTCATTTTTTGAGTTCTACTCTATGTTACAAGAAGTGTGCCCTTATGGCTCGAGTCATAGAAACAAACATCTAACCAAGTTGCTGCTTAATCTGCTTAATAGTAATGGCATGGGACTCCACTTTTGGGTGCATCTCGAAACTATCAGCACGAAGCTCCTTAAGATGGCCATAAGTTGCCTCGATTTATTTTAAGACTTTAGCTAACATATCTTCCACCCTAGACCCACTAGACTCTGCTTCGCGATTTCTTGGAGGAACATATCGACCACTTTTATATTCTTGTACCCATTACACTTTTTCCAGTCACCATTGTCTCTACCTCTACTCCTATCCCTGTACTGGCCCCGATTGTAATTTTTGTCTCTGTAATAGCTCTGAACTTGGTTCCCTTGACCTTGGTGCCAAGAGTCTTGGTTAGACCCTTGCGTATTAGTCTGGAAACCTGCCCCTGGCTCATTCAAATAATTTGCTTCCTCCTTAAACTCTGACTATCCACCATCATTCCTTTGATCTTTTCCTTAAGAACCAACTGTATTTACCTTTTCTGTCCCATCTCCCAAAATATGCTTGGAAAGGAGCCCCATCGTGGTTTTAATCTTAGCAATATCATGGACTCTCTCTCCATCTTTCCTTCTCTGTTCCATGGACATACCTACCATATAAGTACCAGCAGGAACCTCTGCCTCTCTAGTGTGCCATGCGCAGTTGGTTTTAGTGATCCAGTCAAGTACTTCTGCAGCCTCAGCATAAGTGTGAATCATGAATGTCCCTCCAGAAACAGTATCAACCACTACTTTTGTATTAGCATCCAGAGACCTATAGAAGATCTCCAACAATGTATCCTATGGTTTGGTACTTGTTTCACCTTGTTGTTGAACCACAACCAAGTCTCATGAAGTGCTTCAGAATTAAACTTTCTGATGTTGTATATCTCATCCTTCGGCTGCAATGCTTTGGAAGATGGAAAGAATCTCTCTAGGAAATTCCTTTTGAGTTCCTTCCAAGTAGTAATAGAATTATTTGGCAACTCAACCAACCAGAGTTTTGCCTCACTTACCAATGAAAAGGCAAATAACCTCAGAATAATTACATATTGGTTCACTCCTGGTTGTTTGTATGCCTTGCAAATACCCACAAGATTAGTCAAGTGAGTTTGTGCATTATCAGTTGCATGACTAGCGAATATCCCCTTCATATTGTGTAATTGGATCATGGTGCTAGTAATATCAATCTTTGACCCATGAGGCAAAGGGGGAGGAACAATAGCACCAATTGCACTAGCCTCATCAATATTAGCATCATCCTCATCATCAAAGTACCAGTGCCTCCGTTGGTCTAGACCTCTGTTCTGTCTAACTCGCTCAGCATATGCAACTTGGCATTGGTCTTCAGAAAGCCTAGCTACCTCATGGTCCCATGCATGAGCCTGTTCTTTTGCCAACATCCGGGTTGTTGCTTCTTCCACTGTCTCTTGCCCCCACACATTAGCTATTTTCCTTCTATTTCTCAGAGTTTGCTTAAGTTCATGATCAATTGGAACCAGGGGTTTTTCTTGGCTTTGGAGACTACGCATACACGAACCTAAAACCTAGAAAGAAAAAAAATAAAGAAAAATAAAATGGAAATAAGAACCAATAGCAAAGCAAACACAATTAGCTAAAGCCTAAGACATCTTCCCCAACAACGGCAACATTATTTAATGTCACCCAAATTACACCTCTAGATGAGATATAAAGTGTTGATGTTCAAATATAGAACCCAACATTGTTTGTGCTTGAATCCCACGAGGAATATAGCTAGGACCTCGATTAATGTGAGTACTATTACTTTCAGTCTACTTATTTCCTAGAGGGGAGTTGTTAACTATAAACAATGTAAAAACAATATGTAGCAGTGAGTAGATTCTAAGATAAAAGTGATTGTATTCAATAAGTGAATTGACTAGGATTGTGTTCCCCATGATTTCATAGCAACACACTGCTATGCTAGTGATCTTTTTTGGTGTTCAACATGCAATATCGATAAGTTAATTTCACCTAAATGGTTGGTCCCTTAAATAAATGATTATCACCACACAACTTGATTCTTATGTAGATGTGTACTTGATTTACCCTTACCTTAGATATCGGATTAACTATTCTCGCACAACGTCAAACTATTAGATAAGGGTTGATAGCCTCAAATCTTTGTTATTAATCCTTTTTCCCATTCATTAACCCCTTGACACGGTGAGTAAGAATAAGGCAAATTCCAACATTCAGTGTTACACCCCGTAAGTTTCTAACATGTTGTCGGCCTACATGTACGTTAGTCAAAAAATTTTAGAGTGTGACGCGTGCGAGAAAGTACCCGGGGAGAGGTCAAATGAGTACAGAATCGAGGGAGCGAGGAAGAAGGCCGGACAGGCTGCCACAAGGGGCAACGTGTCACGGACCTCGCCCTGCGCGTTGGGCACTGCGACACGGCCTTGAAGCGGCGCGATAGGGACCGTTCCATGGACCCCGTGTCCACCGCCCTTATATATATAGCCCTTGACTTTATTTCATTTCATTCCCTAATTAAATTCACGGCCAGAGGGAGAGATACTGTAATACCCCGAAACTTTCCTAGACCAAATTCAGACGTTGCATGAAAAACCACAGGAATCCAGAAGTTTTTCTGTCTCAGACGACCTCCACAACGGACCGTTGGTGGAACCAAGAACCATTGTAAGTCATCGTGGTTAGTAGCAGCCTTTCTTCGAGGGGAAACAACGAGACATAGGACGACCTGTTGTTCCTAACAACGAGTCGTCCTGTCATCCGTTAAATCCCGAATTCAAAGGTCTTATGGACCCTTTCCCAGAGACAACTGGAGGGAAAAAAGGCCCATGGTAGCCTCCAACGAGCCATTGTAACCACCTGTCGTTCAGTTCCAGAACCCAACCGTGTGAACCACGAAGGGATACAACGGCCCGTTGGTCCTACCAACGAGTCGTTGTTATCACCCATCATCCCCGTGCCCATTTTTTCTTATCAGTTCCAACGGGAGGTATCAACATCCCATTGTTGCTTCCAACAGACCGTTGTACCTAATCGTGGGTCACCAGTGTGAATTTAGTTTCTGAATGTAGAAAACATGGATGGATTCAACAGGCCGTCCTTTTGACAAACAACCCGTTCTGAGGCCTGTGGGTTCCTGTCAGCCAGATTTCAGAGTTAAATCCCAGGGTTATTTTTGTAAAATTCCACTTACCTAGTCCATAAACTACGTCATTTGGGATTCATTCAGGGGTTTTATAAGGGGTAACCAACGGTTTCTCCCCATATTCCCTCTCTTATTCTCAAGAGCAGAATGTAGAGTTCCTCTCAGAACAGTTCATAGCATCAGCTAGGGCAGATCTTTCTTCTCCAATTCTCCAGCAATTTTAATCAGAGTTTCTTCTACAGGTATGTAGGAATTCAGCAAGGGGATTGTTATCCCCTTGCATCCCCCAAAGCTCTCTCCTTGTTCACGTTCAGTCATAGCCCTGAGTTTGTAAATTTGAAATTATTGGTATTGTTCTTGGATTATTTCATGTAGAATCCTATCGTATGTTAATTGTAGCTATTTTCCACCCATTTGTAACTAAAATGATGCTTGTTCTAGTGAATTAGAAATTTATCCCTAACTTTTGAAAAAGTCAAAAACTAGAATCCTACATAAGTATTGAATTTCGCGAAAATTGCTTGTACCTTTAAAGGTCAGGGGTTCCTATAATAATTGTATGTGTTAGAAACTCAGTTACTTGTATTCTATTCAGATTCAGTCAGAAAGTCTATATACTATACATTTTCTCAGAATTGTCAGTTCAGCTTCAGTCAAAGTACTAGAATATTCACTATTTGTCAGAAATATCAGCTGATCAGTTTCACTATAGTGTTTCCCGAGGTGACAGTGGTGCCTCTCAATTATCAAGCTCAGACTCAAATTATAGTTATTTGGTCCATTAGGCGGTCATGACATTCCAGTTATAACTCTAACCAGCCCTAGGACCCCAGTTCAGTTATCAGTTTGTTCTTTAGACAGTTACGACACTTCCAGATAAGCAGCTCTGACCAGTCTTAGAACTCAGTTTCCAAATTTGGTCCTATAAGACGCTCAAGGAACTCTCTGACAGTATCTCTGGGTAAGTATAGTCTTGGGCCCCAGTATTGAGCTATCTTCTTATCAATAGTAGTAGTAATAGGATTATCAAGTGGGAGTAGGATTAGAACCAAAAGAGCCGGGGTTCCAGCACACCCGGTTCCAGAACTACATTGTCACTGTAGGTTGTCTATTTTCTTGGCCTCATGGTCCCTTTGATAGTGATTCTCACAGTCCATGCCTTTGGCAAGATATATTGCGTTCTATCGGTGGGGTGTATACATCAGACTCCATGTCTAGCTCACGTGGTTATATGTCGGTTATAGCCTCTCCCACTAGTCAGTTCAGTTTACTCTCAGATTTCTCAGTTTAGATTAGTTCAGTGTAGTATCTCAGACTTAGGGGCATGTTTATGATGATCAGCCAGGGTCATTTTTGACCATATCAATTCTACACCAGTTGTATCAGTTTCCAGCATTTCAATTGGTCATTTCATGTCGTGTTAGTTTAGTTACTAGTTCTATCATAGTATTCATGTTTCTCTCACTTACTCAATATATTTAAAGTACTGACGCGTACTTTTATGTTGTATCATTTCATGACACAACTGCAGGTTCCCAGACTCAGCATCGTTAGCCGTTGCGATCCAGATCCTCCTCCACTGCAGCCGAAGTGTGAGTCCTCATCATTCGAGGGCCTTGCTTTACTTTCTTTCAGTTGAGATATTATTTTAGTTAGACTTAGAGTTAGCTGGGGGCTTGTCCCAGCAACTCCTCAGTTAGATGGCTTTTAGACCAGACTTGATTTCAGATTTGTTTTCAGATATTTTAATTCTCTATTTTCAGTCTTTAAATTTTTCTTAAAAATGCTTTGATGTTATTATTATAAATTTCCGCTGTGCATGATTACTCAATACTAGTGAATGGTAGACCAGGGGTTGACTTGGGGTCACTTGTGGCTTTAAGTACCGTGTTACATCGAGGTGTAGGCTCGGGGCATGAAAAAATTGGTATCAGAGCCCTAGGTTTAGAGTATCCTCGGAAAGTCTGAAAGCCGCATCGAGTAGTGTCCTTTTCATGGGTGTGAAGAGTGCCACACTTATGACGAGGAGGATACGAGATGTTATTAGGAAAATTCTCTTTTGTTCATAATCTTTATCGTGCGTTAAAGTTCAATTCCAGAAATGTCCTTCTAATTCGTGCTCTACTTCATTTCAGTGAACCATGCCTCCCAGACGCGGTAATGGAAGGAGGGCTGGAAATTCCAACAAACCTGCCCACCAGCCCTGTCAGCTCCTCAAGATGATTCGGTTTCTACCGAAGAGTTTAGAGCGGCCATTCAGTTGTTGGCTCAAACCGTGACAAATCAGGTGAATCAGCAGGTGGTTCCAGTAGCCATAAATGGGTCCGCAATAGTTGCTCGGGTACGAGATTTTACTTGGTTGAATCCTCTGAGTTTTCATGGAAAAAAAGTAGGGGAGGACCCCAAGAGTTTGTAGATGAGATCAGGAAGATTACCTGCATTATGGGTGTCAGCTCCTCTGAGAGCACTGATCTGCCTGCCTATCAGCTTAAAGGGGTAGCCCCGATTTGGTATGAGCAGTGGAAGGAGGGGCAGCCAACGAGAGTAGGACCGGTAGAGTGGGAGGAGTTCCACAGGGCTTTCTTCAATAGGTTTTTTCCCCAAGAACTGAGGGAGGCAAAGATGACAGAGTTTATGAACCTGTGACAAGGCAACAGGATAGTGGAGGAGTATGCTTTGGAGTTTACCAAGTTATCTAAGTATGCTCTAGAGATGGTGGCTCGCATGCTGAAGTTCATTAATGGAGTATCTAATCTGGTCCTCAAGGAGTGTAGGACCTCTATGCTGATCAAGGACATGGACCTCTCTAGCCCGATTGTTTATGCCCAGCAGATTGATGCAGAGAAGTTGAAAGATATGGAGTGTAAGAACAAGCGGGCAAGAGCTGGTCATTCAGATTATGGCCACTAGAGATATGGTGGTGGTAGCCGCCCACAGCAGCAGCAATAGCAGAAGGCCCCAGCACCTAGCTAAGCCAACACCCCAACCTTTTGGTCCTGCCAGGATCGGAGGGGTGGGTCATCTGACACTCAGTCTCAAGCCCAGATATAGGGAACAGGTATCCGGCTTGCCCCAAGTGCGGCAAGAATCATCCTGGAGAGTGTCTACAGGGAAAAGAGAGATGTTTTGGATGTCGATAGCTTGGGCACCGACTTAGAGAGTGCCCGTCAGCAGAGCGAGGGAGATCACAATCCACTACCTCAACAGTTTTAGCAGGCCGACCAGCTCAGCAGGCCAACTTATTAGGTACAGATGGCGGTCAGCGCCAGAATCGTTTCTATGCTCTATCTCCTCGTCAAGATCAGGAAAGCTCACCTGACGTAGTTACTGGTATGTTACGACTCTTCCATTTAGACGTATATGCCCTCTTATATCTAGGAGCTACTCTTTAGTTCGTGATTCCATATATAGCAGTTCAGTTCAATATAAGTCCAGAGGTCCTCTCAGAACCATTCTCAATCTCTACCCCAGTTGGCGAGTCAGTTAGAGCCATCCAGGTGTATAGAAATTGCCTAGTCTCTGTCCTAAATAAAGTCATTCCAGCTGATCTCGTAGAGCTAGACATGGTCGAATTCGACCTTATTCTCGGCATGGATTGGTTACACTCCTGCTATGCCTCAGTTGACTACAAAACTAGAGTTATCAAGTTTCAGTGTCCGAATGAACCAGTGACAGAATGGTCGAGCAACAGTTCAACGCCTAAGGGTAGGTTTATTTCCTTCCTTAAGGCCCAGAAACTCATTTCCATAGGATGTCTATATCATCTGGTTTGGGTCAAGGGTACCAACTCTGAGACCCTGGCCATACAGTCAGTTCTAGTTGTCAGCAAGTTCCTAGATGTATTTCCTAAAGATCTTCCTAGAGTTCCCCGTGAATGGGAGATAGACTTTGGAATAGATCTCCTCCCAAACACTCAGCCCATCTCCATCACTCCTTACAGAATGGCTCCAGATGAGGTTAAAGAGCTGAAGGAGCAGTTAAAGGATCTTCTTGATAAGGGTTTTATTAGACCCAACATCTCTCCCTGGGGTGCTCTAGTGCTATTCGTGCATAAGAAAGAAGGTAACCTTAGAATGTGCTTAGATTATCGTCAACTGAACAAGGTCACAATTAAGAAAAAGTACGCTCTACCCAAAATTGACGATCTGTTTGACCAACTTCAGGGAGCCAGGTGTTTATCCAAGATCGATCTCAGGTCAGGTTACCACCAGCTAAGGGTTAGGGAGTGTGACATACCGAAAACAAAATTCAGAACTCGGTATGGTCACTATGAGTTTGTGGTGATGTCCTTTGGGTTAAAGAACGCCCCAGTAGCCTTCATGGATTTGATGAATAGGGTCTTCAAGCAGTACCTGGATATATTCATCATTGTATTGATCGACGACATTCTGGTGTACTCCAGAAATGAAGAAGAGCATGCCTATCACCTAAGGTTAGCATTACAGACCCTCAGAGATTGCCGGTTATTCGCCAAGTTTAGCAAGTGTGAATTTTGGTTGAAGTCCGTGACCTTCTTGGGTCATGTGATCTCAAGTGAGGGGATACAGGTAGATCCTCACAAGATTGCAGTAGTGAAATATTGGCGTAGACCTACCTCTCCTACCGAAATCAGGAGTTTCCTGGGCTTAGCAGGCTATTACCAATGGTTTGTGGAAGGTTTCTCCTCCATAGCATCCCCTATGACCAAGTTAACCCAGAACAAGGTGAAATTTCAGTGGTCGGATGAGTGTGAGAAGAGTTTTCAAGAGTTAAAGACTCGACTCACTACCGCTCCAGTTTTGACCCTTCCAGAAGGAATATATGGGTTTGTTGTATATTGTGACACCTCTAGAGTTGGACTTGGTTGCGTTTTGATGCAGCGGGGCAAAGTGATAGCCTATGCCTCCAGAAAACTCAAAGTCCATGAGAAAAACTATCTGACTCATGACTTGGAGTTGGCAGCGGTGGTATTCGCATTAAAAATATGGAGACACTACTTGTACGGGGCTCATGTGGATGTGTTCACAGATCACGAGAGCCTTCAGTATGTGTTCAGCCAGAAGGACCTAAACCTGCGTCAGAGACAGTGGTTGGAGCTGCGAAAGGATTACGACATGAGTGTGCTATACCACCCCGGCAAGGCCAATGTGGTGGCTGACGCCCTAAGTAGATGATCTATGGGAAGTGTAGCTCACATTGAGGAAGGCAAGAGGGAGCTAGCGAAAGAAGTTCACAGGCTAGCCCGGTTAGGGGTGCAGTTGGTGGATTCAGCTGAAGGTGGCGTGGTAATGCATAGCGGGTTAGATTCATCCTTGGTAGTTGAAGTCAAATCGAGACAGGATGAGGATCCCATTTTACTTAAACTTAAGGAAGCAGTCATCAGAAAAGAGATAGAAGCTTTCTCCCAAGGGGGAGATGGGGTGCTCCATTACTAGGGCAGGTTGTTTGTACCGGATGTTGATAAATTGAGACAACAGATACTGGCCGAGGCACACAACTCGAGATACTCTATTCATCCTGGTGCTACTAAATGTACCGCGACTTGCAGGATATTTACTGGTGGAACGTCATGAAAAAGGATATCGCTGAATTTGTAGCACAGTATCCGAACTGCCAGCAAGTCAAGGTAGAACACCAGAGACCCAGAGGCATGACTCAATATATAAGTATACCCACTTGGAAGTGGGAAGAAGTAAATATGGACTTCATTACAGGTCTACCCCGAACTCGGCGGTAGCATGACTCGATCTGGGTAGTAGTAGATCGGATGACTAAGTTAGCTCACTTCCTCCCAGTCAAAACCACAGAATCAGCCGAGGACTATGCTAGAATTTAAATTCGAGAGCTAGTCAGACTTCATGGGGTGCCCTTATCCATTATCTCAAACAGGGGTACCCAATTCACCTCTCACTTCTGGAACTCTTTTCAGAAAAGACTAGGTACCCAAGTCAAGCTCAGCATAGCCTTTCACCCGCAGACTGAGCGGACCATTCAAACCCTAGAAGATATGTTGAGGGCGTGCGCAATCTATTTTAAGGGTAATTGGGATGACCATTTTGCCTCTTATCAAGTTCGCGTACAACAACAGCTACCATTCTAGCATCCAGATGGCTCCATTTGAAGCATTGTATGGTAGAAGGTATAGATCTCCTATAGGGTGGTTTGAAGTTGGTGAAGCTACCTTGATAGGGCCAGACTCACTGCATGAGGCAATGTAGAAAGTTCAGCTCATCCGAGAAAGGTCGAAAATAGCTCAGAGCCATAAAAAATCTTATAACAATGTGCGGAGAAGGGAGTTAGAGTTTGCAATTGACGACTGCGTATACTTGAAGATTTCACCCATGAAAGGGGTGATGAGGTTTGGATAAAAGGGACAGCTCAGTCCACGATATGTGGGACCCTATAAGATTCTAAGACGAATTGGTAAGGGGGCCTATGAGCTAGAGTTACCTTCAGAACTAGCAGTAGTACACCCAGTTTTCCATGTGTCACTTCTGAAGAAGTGCATCGGTGATCCAACTTCAATAGTGCCATTGGATAGTGTAGAGATAAAGGATAGTCTCACATATGAGGAGGTGCCAGTCCAGATCCTTGACCGTCAGGTTCGTAAGCTGAGGAATAAGGAGATAGTTTCAGTCAAGGTGCTATGGAGAAATAAACAAATTGAGGGAGCCACATGGGAAGAAGAAGCAGACATGATGGCCAGATACCCTCACCTATTCCCTTCCAGTTCAGACCCAGAATCAGGTATTAAATCCCTTCTCAGTACTCTACTCGGTTCCGTACTCATCAGCCTTATTCAGATTTTCTACGTGCACTCTAGTTGCATCATCTCTATTAGTACGGTTAAGTTAGTTCGGAGTCAGTTACTCCTTTAGAAATCAGTCATAGCCTCAATTTTGAAATCTCAGCACTTTTCCTAGTTTTGATCTTTATTCGAGGATGAATGATTCCAAGGGGGAGATATTGTAACACCCCAAAACTTTCCTAGACCAAACTCAGACGTTGCATGAAAAACTACAAGAAATCAGAAGTTTTTGTCTCAGACGACCCCCACAACGGACCGTTGGTGGAACCAACGGGCCGTTGTAAGTGGTCGTAGTTAGTAGAAGCCTTCCTTCGAGGGGAAACAATGAGACATAGACGACCCGTTGTTCCTAACAACGAGCCGTCCTGTCATCTGTTGAATCCCAAATTCAGAGGTCTTCTGAACCCTTTCCCAGAGGCAACGGGAGGGAATAACGGCCCGTGGTAGCCTCCAATGAACCATTGTAACCACCCGTCGTTCAGTCCCAGAACCACACCGTGTGAACCACGAGGGGATACAACGGCCCGTTGGTCCTACCAACGAGTTGTTGTTATCACCCGTCATCCCCGTGCCCTTTTTTTCTTACCAGTTCCAATGAGAGGTATCAACGGCCCGTTGTTGCTTCTAACGGACCGTTGTACCTAACTATGGGTCACAAGTGTGAATTTAGTTTCTGAACCCAGAAACCACGGATGGATTCGATGGGCCATCCTTTTGACCAACGACCCATTCTGAGGCCCGTGAGTTCATGTCGACCATATTTAAGATTTAAATTCGAGGGTTATTTTTGTAAAATTTGACCTACCTAGTCCCTAAACTACATTATTTGTGATTCATTCAGGGGTTTTAGAAGGGGTAACCAACGGTTTCTCCCTATATTCCCTCTCTCATTCTCAAGAGAAGAACGTAGAGTTCCTCTTAGAGCAGTTTAGAGCATCAACTAGGGCAGATCTTTCTTCTCCAATTCTCTAGCAATTTTCATTAGAGTTTCTTCAACAGGTATGTGGGAATTCAACAAGGGGATTGTTCTCCCCTTGCATCCCCCAAAGCTCTCTCCCTGTTCACTTTCATTCATAGCCCTTAGTTTGTAAAATTAAAATTATTGCTATTGTTCTTAGATTATTTCACGTAGAATCCTATCCTATGTTAATTGTAGCTATTTTCCACCCGTTTGTAACTAAAATGATGCTTTTTCTAGTGAATTAGAAATTTAACCCCAACTCTTGAAAAAGTCAGAAACTAGAATCCTTCGTAAGTATTGAATTTCGTGAAAATTACTTGTATCTTTGAAGGTTAGGGGTTCCTATAATAATTGTATGTGTTAAAAACTCAATTACTTGTATGCTATTCAGATTTAGTCAGAAAGTCTATATACTATATATTTTCTCAGAATTGTCAGTTCAGCTTCAGTCAAAGTACTAGAATATTCACCGTTTGTCAGAAATGTCAGCTGATCAGTTTGACTATAGTCTTTTCCCGAGGTGACAGTGGTGCCTCTCACTTATCTGACTCAGACTCAGATTATAGTTATTTGGTCCATTAGGCGGTCATGAAATTCCAGTTATAATTCTGACCAGCCCCAGGACCCCAGTTCAGTTATCAGTTTGTTCTTTAGACGGTTACGACGCTTCCAGATAAGCAACTCTTACCAGTCTTAAAACTCAGTTTCCAAATCTGGTTCTATAAGACACTTAGGGAACTCTCTGACAGTATCTCTGGATCAGTATAGTTTTGGTCCCCAGTATCGAGCTATCCGCTTGTCAGTAGTAGTAGTAATAGGATTATCTTGTGGGAGTAGGAGTTAGCACCGAAAGGGCCGGAGTTCCAGCGCACCCAGGTTCCAGAACTACGTTGCCACCGTAGGTTATCTACTTTCTTGGCCTCATGGCCCCTTTGACATTGATTCTCACAGTCCATGCCTTTATACCCTGACAAGGTATATTGGGTCCTACTGGTGGGGTGTATACATCAGACTCCATGTCTAGCTCACGTGGTTATATGTCGATTATAGCCTCTCCCACTAGTCAGTTCAGTTTACTCTCAGATTTCTCCGTTCAGATCAGTTCAATGCAGTATCTCAGACTTAGGGCATGTTTATGACCATCAGTCAGGGTCATTTTTTACCATATCAATTCTACACCAGTTGTATAAGTTTCCAGCATTTCAGTTGGTCATTTCATGTCGTATCACTTTAGTTACTAGTTCTGTCATAGTATTCATGTTTCTCTCACTTACTTAGTACATTCAAAGTACTGATGCATACTTTTATGTTGTATCATTTCATGATACAGCTGCAGGTTCCCAAACTCAGCATCGTTAGCCGTTGCGATCCAGATCCTCCACTGCTGCAGCCGAAGTGTGAGTCCTCATCATTTGAGGGCCTTACTTTACTTTCTTTCAGTTGAGATATTATTTTAGTTAGACTTAGAGTTAGTTGGGGGCTTGTCCCAGCAACTCCTCAGTTAGATGGCTTTCAGACCAGACTTGGTTTCAGATTTGTTTTCAGATATTTTAACTCTCTATTTTCAGTCTTTAAATTTTTCTTTAAAATGCTTTGATGTTATTATTTTAAATTTCTGTTGTGCATGATTACTCAGAATACTAGTGAATGATTGACCATGGGTTGACCTGGGGTCACTTGTGTGTAGGCTCAGGGTGTGATAGATACAAAGGAATCAAACATTTTTCTTCCGTTTACGCTGTCAAACGTCGTCCAAACTCAAATTAACTTTAGGTATTGAATTATAAGCCTACAGGGAGCATTACTACAGAGTTATTTTCGTGAAATTCGCCCGGCAAATCGTAACCCCGCCCAGTCAAAGTTGTCAGAATTTCTCCAAACTAATTTCTATACGATCACAGGCTTCACGAAAGCATTTCTCCCTTCTAAACTCTCAAGAAATTATACTTTTTTGATCGTGTTCCGTTAAGTTGAATTATAGTTAACATTTACATAAAAAGTTATTGTTTTTGCCGAATTTAGTACTGAAACTAGTTTCATTCTCCCAGTATTACGATTACAGTTGGAAGGAGCTAATGAATACGGTCTGAAACTCACCAGTTAATCAGAAATTGGCAATCCAAGTATGTTTAGGAAAATTCCTTCGGCAAGTTAGGTTTTTTTTGTATTATAACTCAGTCTGAATCCCAGTAAGAAGATTAGAAGCATATCTATTGTGACTAGCTGTTGTTATTAGCTGAGATCAGCATTCCATGTTTAGTTTGGGATTGACTACGCCTGTATAGCCTTCCATAACCAACCCCAGGATTAATAATTGGGTCGACGCCCGCCAGGGGTGAGATGACGTCGCTCCAAGGAGCGGTATGCCTTCCGCGAGGGACGAAGATGGGGTCCAAGGTCCTCATACAGTCCATTCCATAGATAGACTATTTTTATGCCGATCGGCACTATACCACATCCCCTGTCGAGCCTAGTGCTCGAGATGTAGATATCAGATATCAAGAGTCCACTAGACTCAGACACAACTATAGTTCAGGGGCCGAGTGTGCTCCGTTGCAGACCTGGGGTTAGTTTTGGTTGGCTGTGTGGGGCCTTGTTTAGCCGTTAGTTAGCGGCCTTGTCGGCCATAGCTAGTTTAGTGCTGAATTTACCTTACAGTCATAACTAGACATCATGGTGGTCCTGTCGGCCCGCATAGGACTCCCTATTATTGTCTTTTTCTAGGTAGCTGTTTTCTTTTACAAGTGGATATAAGGCCTTATCGGTCGGGGGCTGTGTTTACAGTTGAGATATAGCCCGTTGTTTTCTTGATTTAAGATTTAGTGTTGTACATGTGCTAGAGGTGCGTAAATTTGGTCAAGCCAATTCCGACCCTAGTAGGGCACCAGGTGCCAGTCATGCCTCTCAAGGTGGGGCATGACAAACTTGGTATCAGAGCAGGGAGTCTGCAAGCCGTTCTTGCCTATGGATGTGTTGTGGACCACATACTATAGACAAGAGGCCGCGAGGCATGTTAGGATGATTACTCTTTTTTCTCTTCCAGTTGTTCTATAGAGTTGTGTTGTATAGGGATGAGCCCCTAAGCTTACCAAAATTTACTTTTCTACAAATAAATGTCAGACGCGTGACAGACCACGACTGGTAGGAGATTAGGTGTTGCAGCAGGAGAAGGCATAGCAGGGTGCCCCTGTCAGAGTCAACCCAACCTAAGGGCGAAAGGGAGACTTCATCTCGATCTTCCCAGCAGTCTCTACCCCGTCAGGAGCCGTTCAGAGAGACGGATGCGTCGGCACCACCTCTAGCAGTCTCTATAGTGATGCCATCAGATTAGGAGGTTAGGAGTGTTGTTTTTATGACAACCCAGATGATGGCTGCGCAGCGTTAGCTAGAGGTACCCGTGGTTGCTGAATCTTCAGGAGGACAGGGTTCGAGGTCCGCCCTGCACTGAGTCCCCCGCAGTTTACGGGGACAAACCAGGACGAGGACCCTCAGGACTTTTTGGATCAGCTGCAGCGGATCTTTAGAGTAATGTATGCTACCCTTGCAGAATTAGTTGAGTTAGTGGTATTTCGGCTACGGGACATAGCAGTGTTATGGTACGAGAGTTGGGAGAAGTCCCGATGTAGAGATGTTCCCTCTCCGACTTGGCCCAGCTTTTCAGGGGCCTTCTTGGACCATTATTCGCTACGGGAGATCCGATAGGCCCGAGTAGATTAGTTTTTGCATTTGGAGTAGGGCTCGATGAGTGTTCAGGAGTATGCTATGAGGTTTGATTCCCTGGCCCGATATGCACCGGCTTTTGTAGATACCATACCAGCCAGTGTGTATCAGTTTATCATGGGGTTGAATCTATAATATATAATACTTGTATTACAGCTACTCTGCGAGAGGACATGGATATTGCCCCCGTTAAGGCATTTCCTCAAAATATTGAGGGGATCAGATAGCGGTAGCGAGAGATAGAAAGAATAAATCAGGAGCAGCGTCACAGGGCTAGACCGAGTGATGTGCAGGTAGAATTTCAGGGTGGACCCAGGCCACGACTATCAGGCAGACCACCCAAACCCTCACCTCCACAGCAACAGCAGGGTAGTAGATTAGGCCGTCGGGGACAGTCGGGACCTGGCGAGAGTTCACGACCATCAGGCTCGCAGCAGCAGAGGGGGTTAGAGCAGAGTAGATTTATCGTGCCACTTTTCCTTATTTGTAGTGGTCATCATCCTGGGGCATGTAGGTATGGTTCTTTTACGTGTTACATCTGTGGGTAGGAGGGTCACCTGATGAGGAACTGTCCAGTAGGGTCACGTTCCCCAGTATCTCCAGCAGGGCGTAGGCCCTCAGCTCCAGCCGGCAGAGGCCGAGGCAGATCAGGGGCATCTAGCTCAGGCACCGCTCCAGATCGCAGTTATGCCTTACCGAGACGACAGGAGTCAGTGTCGTCACCGGATGTTGTGACAGGTATGGTGGACATCTGTTCTCATTTCGTGTATGTCTTAATAGACCCAGGTTCTACTTTGTCTTATGTTACGCCATTAGTAGCCCAAAAATTCGGTATCACGCTAGAATTGCTTCAGTGACCTTTTTCAGTGTCTACACCTGTCGGTGACTCCATCATAGCCAAGAGAGTCTATCGGGGTTGTACAGTAAAGATTGTTGGTCGCCAGGCTTTGGCAGATTTGGTGGAATTAGAAATGATTGACTTTGATGCAATTATGGGTATGGATTGGCTCGCACCATGTTATGCCAATGTAGAATGTTGGACCAAGACTATTCGATTCCACTTTCCAAGGGAGGTAGTAGGGGAGTGGAAAGGTAATGCAGCCACGCCAAAAGGTAGGTTTATTTTCTATCTTTGGGCAAGAAAGTTAATAGAAAAGGGTTGCATCTATCATATTGTCAGGGTCCAGGATGTGCAAGCAAAATCTCTGACCCTCCAGTCCATTCCAGTAATCAATGAATTTTCAGAGGTATTTCCAGATGAACTTCCTGGTATTCCCCCTGAAAGGGAAATTGATTTTGCGCTCGACTTATTACCAGGTACTCAGCCTATATCCATCCCTGTACCGAATGGCTCCTGCCGAGCTCTGAGAATTGAAGGAACAGTTGAATGATTTGTTAGATAAGGGCTTCATCAGGCCAAGTACTTCACCGTGGGGTGTGCCAGTTCTGTTTGTGAGAAAGAAGGATGGCTCCCATCGCATGTGTATAGACTATCAACAGCTGAATAAAGTCACCATCAAGAACAAATACCCACTTCCCAAAATAGATGATTTGTTTGACCAGTTATAGGGAGCAAAGTATTTTTCAAAAATTGATTTAAGATCTGGGTATCATCAGGTTCTGGTTTGAGAGAAAGATATTCCAAAACCGCTTTCAAGACCAAGTATGGCCATTTTGAATTCCTAGTGTCCTTTAGACTGACGAATGCTCCTGTTGTGTTCATGGATTTGATGAACAACATCTTCAGTCCGTATCTGGACTTGTTTGTGATAGTGTTTATTGATGATATTCTGGTATATTCCCATTCAGAAGTAGAACATCAGGATCATTTACGAATAGTTCTCCAAATTCTCAAAGATCGCCAGTTGTATGCGAAATTTTCTAGATGTGAGTTTTGGCTGAATTCAGTGGCATTTTTGGGTCACATTGTGTCAGAAGCTGGTATTCAGGTAGATTCCCAGAAGATTGAAGCAGTAAAAATATGGCCCAGACCTTCCACTCCGACTGAAGTACGTAGTTTCCTGGGGTTAGCAGATATTACAAAAGGTTTGTAGAGGGGTTTTCTACTTAATCAGCGCCCTTGACTGTCACGACCCGAGAGTACACCCGAATTGTAGACACAGGATGAGGAACCCCGAGGGATCCCAAGTCAACGCATGGCATAAGCAAATAACTAAACCATTCACATAAGGTGGAAGACTTGTCTTAATAATCATGAACTAACGAAAAATCATAACGTGAGATGTAAGAAACAACAATACAAGATCTAAACATAAACGGCTGAATACTACACATAGGTCTGAAAGCCTCTAACCAGAATAGACAGGTTGAAGGGACAAGACCCCAACTAACCCCAACATTCTGAAAACAAAGGTAAACAAGGTCCGAACATGAAGCCCTAGAATCATAAAGACTCACCACTAAAAGCTGAGAGCAGAACTGAGCGCAAGCTAGGAATGGTGTTGGACCTGCGAACCGGGTCCTGAAAATATGTGGGTCAGTACTTGGAAGGTACTGAGTATGTAAGGTATGCAAAACAATGCTTAAAATATAAAAGTTATAAGAGTGGGGACATCATGATCATAAAAACTAAGTATACCATAAGGCTCAAGATTTTCCAAATATATTCGTAAACCTGTCATAGTTATAACATGAGGGAAAACAATCCATAAAACAACTTAAGCCAAAAGAACATAATCATACATGCATTACAAAAATGAGGAACAATGGGAGATTTCTATAACCGACATACCCCATACGAGCACACATGGAGCCCAACCTATAAGCCTAGTCGGGAGGCCGTCCATACCTTGCCAAGGGTATGAACCATGAAAGGCGTGGTATCACTCATGAAGACCCCATAGGGCATAGGGGATAGACACTGAAGCGGTCCGAAACATAACCTACGGTTGCACGTAGTTTTGAGATTCATGGCGTAACCTAGGCCCCGAACCTACTTGGTGTTAAGTACTACTTCCAAAATATGCAATGTCATACATGACATGCGTGGCTAGTTAAATCGTGGCAATCATAATATGCTTGAAAATTCATAGTACTAGCCATGGAATTGGGCTCGTGAATCGGCCAAAAATCTTAGTTCATAAATCACAAGCGACATGTGGGCATTGCCCATAATTTCAATCATACTTGAAATGCTTAAATTTATAAGAAAAATATGATCATAATAACATGAGTAATTGAAAATATTCTTAAACTCACGAGTTAATATCATGCTTGATAAATCACCATAACCATGATTTTTACTAAAACCCCATGATTTGGGCACATGTGCTTTTAGGGATTAAATCATCAAATATTGAATAAAATAAGTGAAAACAGCCCAATAATTCAAACCCATGATTTTAGACATACTACAACATGTTCATATCGATTTTTGAG
>JACEIK010001480.1:0-12955 GCA_018107945.1 Datura stramonium | reverse complement strand
AGAGTGTCTGGCAGTGCTTGATTGATGATGTTGATTAACTGGTGTTTACTTGTGATTTGTTTGGCATTATATTGTGGTTGTTGCTTGTGTTATTTGTTATATGATAGCAGTGGATGCTAGATGTTGGCTGGTGTTAGCTGAGGCCATTGAGAGGTCTAGAGGCAATGATAGTGAGCTGGGTCAGCTAGGTGCCATTGTATTGTTATTTACTTTGTGGACTTGCCGGGCTTATGGGGGCCAGGTAGTTTCTATTTGTATGTTTGCTTGTACTTGCTAGGCTTATCGGGGGCCAGGTAGGTTTTATGTGTTTACTTAAATTTAGTTCTCCTTTTGCGATATTTGGCATATCTGTTGATCTCTAATCTTTTTCTTCTAGTTGTTTCTGTCTTTCATGCTGGGTACATTATTGTACTGACGCCCTAGTCGGGGCACTGCATTCATACCTGCAGGTAATGGTGGGATGTTAGATCAGGTTCTTGGTTGCTGAGTGGAGTTCCAGCTGAGTCGGTGTGCTCCAGTTCTTTTAGAGTTTCCAGAGGTTGAGTTATGGGTAGTTCGGGGCCTTGTCCCGGACAGTTGATTTCTATTATATTTTTAGAGGCTCGTAGATATTTATTGTCGGTGTAGTGTCATTGTTATAGGCCAGGTGGGCCATGTTTTATAGTTGTTCTTCCATTCATGGTGTTGACGTCATATTGTATTTATTTTTGTTGGTTGGTTAGGTGAGCCAGCTTCTGCTACAGTCTATCGTCTTATTCTGATTGTATAGTTGTTGTGTTGTTGAACCTCATTGGTCCTGGCCTTTACTTTAGTTTTTGGGCACCGGGTATGCTCATATTAGGGGTGGCACCAGGTGCCAGTAACGCCTCCCCGAGTCTGGGGTGTGACAGACTTGGTATCAGAGTAGTTCATCCTAGGGAGTCTATGAGCCGTGTCTAGTAAAGTCTTGTTTATATGTGCATTGCGCAGTGTACTTATAAACAGGAGGCTATAGGGTATTTAGGATTGTTACCCTTATTTCTGGATCGAAATCGTGCGAGAAGTCAGATGTCATAGGAGTCGGGTCTGCACTCACGTTTTCTGACTTTTGCAGGGATTCTTGTAACTTGATGAATTATAGCCAGTCAGTGGCTAGACATGGCGGTAGGTAAGATTCTTATTTTGATTATGGTTATAGTTGTGTCGCGCCTTGGCATAGTGCAAGGATTTTTTGTCTAGAGTTGCTTGTGGTAGGCTTTCCATGTAAGGCTATGTCGTGCGATGTTATGCTGTGTTGGTCCTTGAGTTGGAGTCATGCGTGTTGTCCAACATTTGAGGACGAATGTTTCTATGGGGGGAAGGATGTGACACCCCGGATAATTTGAGCAATAAAATCGTGCTTTTGAGGTAGGATTAAGAGCACTTAATTTGTGAAGAATGAAGTGTTATGAGTTATTTGAGTCACTCTATTATCATATTTAAGATTGGACGTCGATCAAGTTGTGGAACAAAATTCGGAAAAAGTTATCGCAAAATTTCCTTCTTGAGATTTTTTTAAAATTAGTTGAAATGTCTCGAGGGTTTTCTCCCAATCATTAAAGATTTTGGGGGTGTCTGAGCTATCATATTAAATATCTATGAGTCTAGTTTCCATTGCATCAAACCGTTTGTCAATCCGAATTCGGAGTAGAGAGATATTCGCGTTTTCGCGAGACTGCAAAAGCAGACACCTCAAGGTCTTAAGGCGGTGGAGGATTATTTAATCCCCTTTGGTCGGTTTTTGGTCATCAAAAATTCATCTTCCAGCATATATTTCGTATGAAACCTCTCTCAAGTTCTCTCCATGGTTTCCTTTGGGTTTTGGGGCTAGAAGCAATGGCTCAACATCATTTTTGTGTTGGAAAGTCGGGAATCGCGTGTAGTCCGTGGTTTGGTGTCTTTTCCGGGCTGTTGGTGGCTGTTTCGTGGTGAAGCTGTTGGTAAGCCTTCTTTCTTTTGTTTTCCTTAGTTTTTACGGTTTTTTATTGGTGTTTTAACGCCGATAGGTTGTTGCCTTGGAGTTTCCACCGTCGAATTCCTATGAATCTTGTCGGTTAAGCTTTGTTTGTCTTGTTTTATTGTTGAGTTGTGGTGGCTGCATTTTGGCCGAATCTTGGACTGCCTTTAGCAGTAGGTTTGTGGTGTTGAAGGTTTGAGTTCGGCTATTCTTGAAGCTAAGGTATGTTAGGCTTGTCCCTCCCTTTGTCGGCACGAATTCCATAGTCGTTGTCGTCCGTGTTGACGTGTGTGTTGGCTGTTTTGTGATGGCTTGTGTTTTGCTATTATTCAACTCAGTTATGCTGTTTATATGGTAATAATGGTGCGTATAAGGTGCTGATTTGGTTGGTGGCTTGGGCTTGAGTGCGGAGAATCATAGTCGTGGCAAATTGTTAGGCTTGGGTCAGGAGGCCGTGTGTGAGGCATGTGGTTCTTGTGGCAAGTTGTGGGATGTTTGAGTGAATAAGATTATTTGATTATATTTTCAAGTGAATGAGGGATTACAGTGGTTAAGGTCAATGGCTGCAACAATCTTTTGTTATATTTGAATCGGCGATCGTGTCGATGGCACGTGAAGGCCGTGGTGACACTTGGGCTGTGTTGGTCGTGTCCCTTGATGTTAGTGGTAAGTAGAGTGGAATTTGGGTTGTTTGCAAAGCTTGAGGATAGACTGGTTAGGATGGTAGTCCTTAGTTTGGTTAGTGGCTCGTCGGTGGACGGCTAGACGTGAAAGAATAGTATTGTGTTGTAATAGTTGGGTTGTGGGGTTTGAGAGCCGATTATGGGCTATTTGAGCATGTATTATTATAGTTTTTGATTGTGTGTGTGTTATGTTTGAGGCCTTGTGGCTTGTGGATACCCGATTCATGAGAGTTGTTCCGGCTAGGGGTTGAGCCCGAGGTGCCTTGTGGCTAGTGGATACCCGACGCACGAGAGTGTTTCCGGCTGAGGGGTTGAGCCCAAGTAGTGAAATGATCTATGGGGTTGAGAATGATGTCCTACGTAGTGTCGAGTTGAGACGTGATTCGGGAGTGGTCCGACATGTCTAAGCCTTCCTGGAATCGCAATTGGTTCTCCTTGATGGATTGAGCTCCGCTAATTGTGCACAACCGAGAGAGAATCCGACAGTGCCTGATTGATGATGTTGATTAACTGGTGTTTACTTGTGATTTGTTTGAAATTATATTGTGGTTGTTGCTTGTGTTATTTGTTATCTGATAGCAGTGGACGCTAGATGTTGGCTGGTGTTAGCTGAGACCATTGAGAGGTCTAGAGGCGATGACAGGTGAGTTGGGTCTGCAAGGTGCCATTGTATTGTTATTTACTTTTTAGACTTGTCGGGCTTATGGGGCCAGGTAGGTTCTATTTGTATGTTTGCTTGTACTTTCCAGGCTTATGGGGGCCAGGTAGGTTTTATGTGTTTACTTAAGTTTAGTTCTCCTTCTGCGATATTTGGTATATCTATTGATCTCTAATCTTTGTCTTTCAGTTATATCTACCTTTCATGCTCGGTAAATTATTGTACTGACGCCCTAGTTGGGCGCTGCATTCATGCCTGTAGGTGATGGTGGGCTGTTAGATCAGGTTTTTGGTTGCTGAGCGGAGTTTCAGCTGAGTCGGTGTACTCCAGTTCTTTCGGATTTTCCAGACGTTGAGTTATAGGTAGTTAAGGGCCCTGTCTCGGACAGTTGATTTCTATTATATTTTTAGAGGCTCATAGATATTTGTTGTAGGTGTAGTGCCATTGTTATAGGCCAGGTGGGCCATATTGTATAGTTGTTCTTCCATTCCGTGGCCTTGATGGCATATTGTATTTATTTTTCTTGGTTGGTTAGGTGAGCCGGCTTCCGCTATAGTCTATCATCTTATTCTGATTGTATAGTTGTTATGTTGTTGAACCTCATTAGTTCTTGCCTTTATTTTATTTTTTGGCTACCCGGTATGCTCATATTAGGGGTGGCACCAGGTGCCAGTCACGCCTTTGTGGGTCTGGGATGTGAGAATACAAGCTAAAAATTGACGGATTTGCTGACTCTAAATTGAACTACATTACTGAACTAAATTCATGAATCACACATGCATTTATTGACATGAAAATAAAGTGGGGCACATGAGCTGAACATGAAACTGAATAAAGGAGGAAATTGATACCTCAAGCTAAAACTAAGCAGGAAGGGAATAGATGTGAGTATTTAGTCATCATATCTGCTTCGACTTCACACATAGCTCCCTCAACATGTTGGTTCCGCCACAAAACCTTGACTGAGGCTAATTCTTCTTAGCTTCGGAACCTGACGATCAAGTATTTCTACCGGAACCTCCTCATAACTAAGGCTATCTTTCACACCGACACTGTCCACCGGAACAACCAGATCTGGATCACCCAAAGACTTCTTTAAGAGTGGTACATGAAAAACTGGATGAACAAAAGCTAATTCTAAGGGAAACTCCGACTCATATGCTACCTTGCCAACCTGTTTCACAATCCGGTACAGACCAACATAATGGGGGTTGAGTTTCCCTTTCTTTCTGAACCTCATAACTCCCTTCATAGGAGACACCTTTAGAAAACACCCAATCATCGACTTCCAACTCAAGTTCTCTCCTCCTCATATCTGCATAGGACTTTTGGCGACTCTGAGTTTTCTTCAACCTGTCTTTTATAAGCTGAACTTTCTCCATACCCTCATGGACTGAATCCGGTCCTATCATCATAGCTTCACCGACCTCAAACCAACCAATAGGCAATCTACATCTCCGCCCATAGGGAGCCTTAAATGGAGCCATCTGAATGTTGGAATGGTAGTTGTTGTTATATGCAAACTCAATGAGAGGCAAATGGTCATGCCAACTATCCTTGAAATCAGTCACACACGCTCTCAACATATCCTCAAAGGTCTAAATGGTCCGCTCGGCATAACCATCTATTTGTGGGTGAAATGTTGTGCTAAGCTTGACATGAGTACCGAGCCCCTTTTGAAATAATCTCCAAAACTGGGAGGTAAACTGAGCACCTCGATATGATATGATGGACAACGGCACTCCATGCAACCAAACTAACTCCTGAATGTACAACTTAGCATAATCCTCCGCTGAATCGGTAGTTTTGACCTATAGAAAATGAGTTTCCTTATTAAACCTGTCCACAACCACCCAAATAGAGTCATACTGTCGACGAGTGTGAGGAAACCCTGTAATGAAGTATATATTGATCTACTCCCATTTCCAAGTGGGGATACTAATGTCTTGAAGCACATCTCCAAGTCTTTGATGTTCCACTTTCACCTGTTGACAATTCGGACACTCTGCCACAAATTCTGCTATGTCCTTCTTCATGCCACTCCACCAATAGACTTCGCATAGATCATGGTACATCTTTGTAGCACCTGGATGTATAGAGTATCTAGAACCATGAGCCTTATGCAACATACGATCTCTCAAATTATCAACACCCAGAACACACAAGCGGCCCTGATATCGAAGAACCCTATCTCCCTCTTTGGAGAAGACTTCTACCTTTTGATTCTTAACAGCTTCCTTCAACTTTACCAAAATAGGATACTCATCTTGTCTATCTTTAAATTCGGTAACTAAGCATGATTCTGACACATTCTAAATAATGACACCACCATATGTCGAGTCAACAAGACAGACTCCTAGCCGTGTAAGCCGATGTACATGCTTCACTAACTCCTTCCTTTCCTCATCTATATGGGATACCCTCTCCATGGAAAGCCTACTAAGAGCGTTCGCCACCACATTAGCCTTGCCCAAATGAAAAAGGACACTCATATCATAGTCCTTCAGAAGCTCCAACCACCTTCTCTAACGTAGATTCAAATCCTTTTGGGTAAACACGTACTGTAGGCTTTTGTGGTCCGTAAACACATCTACATGCACCCCATATAGATAGTGTCTCCAAATCATTAAGGCAAATACTACCGCCACCAATTCGAGATAATGAGTCGGGTAATTCTTTTCATGGACCTTCAGCTTCATGGGAGCATAGGCTATGACCTTACCGTGCTGCATGAGTACACAACCAAGGCCGATCCTCGAAGCGTCACAATATATCACAAACCCATCGGTACCCTCAGGTAAGGTCAACACTGGTACTGATGTGAGTCGCATCTTCAGCTCTTGGGAGTTCTTCTCACAAGCCTCCGACCATTGAAACTTCACTTTCTTCTAGGTCAACTTAGTCAATGGTGCTGAAATGGATGAAGACCCCTCAACAAACCTCTGATAGCAACCAGCTAAACCCAAGAAACTCTTGATGTTCGAAGGACTCACTGGTCTAGGCAATCTTTCACCGCTTCTTTCTTTTGAGAGTCTACTTATACACCCTCACTTAACACCACATAACCCAAAAATGCCACTGAGTTCAACCAAAACTCACATTTACTAAATTTAGTATACAATTGGCGATCCTTAAGAGTTTGTAGCACCACCCTAAATGAGCGACATGATCCTCCTCGCTCCGAGAGTATATAAGGATGTCATCTATGAACACAATCACGAACATATCCAAGTATGGCTTGAACACCCTGTTCATCAAATCCATAAAAGTTGCAGGAGCATTCATTAGTCCAAAAAATATAACTACAAACTCATAGTGACCATACCGAGTCCTAAAGGTTGTCTTCAGAATGTCACTCTCTCGAACCTTGAGCTGATAATATCCAGATATGAGGTATATCTATGAAAAGCACTTAGCACCCTAAAGCTGGTCAAACAAATCATCAGTCCTGGGAAGAGGATACCTATTTTTGATGGTAACTTTGTTCAATTACTAATAATCAATGCACATATGAAGAGAACCATCCTTCTTGCAGACAAAGAGAACTGGTGCTCCCCATGGGGATTTTCTAGGTCTGATGAAACCCTTGTCTAAGAGATCTTTCAACCTCTCCTTCAACTCATTTAACTCAGTAGGGACCATTCTGTATGGAGGAATAGATATAGGTTGTATATCGGGAAGTAGGTCAATACCAAAATCGATCTCCTGTTTGGGAGGGATTCCCGGTAAATCATCTGGAAAAACCTTTGGATACTCACACACTACAGGAACTGACTGGATAGTTGGGGTTTCAGACACAACATCCTTAACCCTAACTAGATGTTACACGCAACCCTTTGAAATCATCTTTCTGGCCTTAAGGTAGGAAATGAAACGATCTATAGGCACAGCTGAACTACTTTTCCGCTCTAGGACTGGCTCACCCGAAAATCTGAACTCTACTACACTGGTCCTACAATTGACTGAGGCATAACATGTATATAACCAATCCATGCCTAGGATAACATCACAATCGGTCATGGCTAACTCAACTAGATCTGCTGAGGTGACTCTCTGAAGTACTGTGACAGGGCAATTTCTATTTACCCGTCAAGCTACAAGGGAATAACTGACTGGAGTAGAGACTAGAAGGGTTCTGATAAGATTTCGGGACTGACTCCAAAACTACTAACAACATAGGGCGTCACAAAAGACAAAGTATCCCCTGGATCTAATAATGCATATACATCAAGCTGGAATACTCGTAATATACCAGTGACTACATCTAGGGAGACCTCCTGCTCCTGATGAGATGCTAGGGCATAGAATTTATTTTGGCGCTGACCACCACCTATGCTAGTAGATGCCCCCTGCTGAGCTGGGTGTGCTGGTGGAGCTGCTGAATTGGAGGCTAGGCCTTAGCCCCTATCATGACCCTGTCTAGCTTCTGGGCAATCCCTAAGCATATTTCTGGGCTTCCCACACCCAAAACAGGAACCTGAACCTGCTAAGCACTGACCCACGTGTCTCCGGCCACATCTGCTACACTCTGGAGTTCTGGTCTCTGCAGGTTTTCTACCCTGACCACTAGAGCCTGATGCTCGTCCCCTCTGATCACGCCTGGATCTGGATGGCACACTCATAGTCGAAGGCGCTGGGGCTGAAGATCTCTGGTGGACTATTGACGGTGCCCACTAGGTCTCTGCTGGGAGAATCCAAAGCTATCAATCCTAGCCCTCTTGGCCTCTCTCTCCTTCTCATTCATCTGGACCACCTCCATCTATTGGGCGTACAGGACTATCCGAGAAAAGTCAATGTCCTGAAGAAGCATCGCGATTCGGAAATCCCTGACCAAGTAATCTGTTATGTCATGCATGAACCGACTCACACGGGCTCTCCGATCTGACACCATCTCAGGTGCATACTTGGACAAGCGAGTGAACTCCAAGGCGTATATACTCCTAACTGTCATTTTTCCTTGCTTTAGGTTCACAAAATCATCTACTTTAATCTCCCTCATCTCACGAGGTAAGAACTGATCCAGAAATGCGGCATGAAACTCTTCCCAACTAATAGGTCCTGCTCCAACTGCCGTACTATCCTTCCATTGCTTGAAGCAGATGTGCGCAACCACCTTTCAACTGAACAAGGCTAGATCAGTGCACTCCTCTCCAGTCACCGATATTATCTGGGTGATCTTTAGAACCTCATCAATAAACTCGTGTAGATCCTCGTCCACATTTGATCCAAGAAACTCCAGAGGGTTTATCCGCCGCTGCATTCCCATTCTGAGGGACATGTGCTACCGCCTGCTAGTTGACTTGAGCGGTCAAGTCCTGGGCGAGCATCTGAGTGGCTGCCCTGAACTCAGTTTGGGCAACCTGCTGGGGTACATAATCCTCATGGGTTGGTGGGGCCTGCTATTGCCCATCCCCATTGCCATTCTCATTCTCATTTTCGTTCTCGTTTCTTCTTCTATTAACTCGGCAGGAGGCATGATTCTGCAAACGTGTATAGCACGAGTTTGAAGGATAGAGAGACATTTCATCGCACGACTTATGTCATTAAAGAAGGGACTGTTTCCTAAAACGTCTCATAGCCTCTTCGTCATAAGTGTGGCACGCTTCAGACCCATGAAAAAGACTCCACTTAACGCAGATTTTAGACACCCTAGGACACTTCAAAACCTAAGGCTCTGATACCAAGTTTGTCATGATCCAAACATAGGCTTGGATCAAGACACGGGACAAGAAACCCCAAGAGGCTCTAAGTTTACCCATGGCATGAACATATCATCTAACTCAATCAAATAAAAGCAGAATATCATCATAATTAATATAGCGGAAGTATGATAATCTCATAACATCATAATACATAACTCAAAATCGAAGCTACTAGCATGCTATATTCGAAAAGCCTCTACTACTGACGAGTTGATGGGACAAGAACCCAACTAACTCACTAAAGTCTGAAACTGAAAGTACTAGAAATAACTGAGAAGAAGGGCCCTCAAATGATGAGGACTCACCACTCTGGCTGATAAGTGCTAGTGCTACAAGTCTGGCTAATGATGAAACTGAGCTTGAATATCCGAGCCAGTATCATAAAATGATACAGCATAGAGTATACAGTCAGTACGTGGAATGTACCGAGTATGTAAGGTAAGTAAAACCTCTAAGTAAGTAAAATCATAAATCATGCATATAATAAAACATAATTAAGATAAGATTCTGAGAGTAGGGATTGCATGTTATTTTCTGAAATTATAATCTAAACATAAATTAATATCATAACTGAATCGAATGACCCAAAGTTGAAAACTGATAATCATAAGTAAAGTTGAACATTGGGTCAAACCTGCTGAAAACATAATATCATGACTAATAAACATGCATAACTGAAATCATGAGGAACAATGAGAGACTCGTCATATAACCAACATTACNCAGAGCCGTCCAAAGCTTTGCCAGGGCTAAGGATGCTATTATGATATCTATATCAAGATGAAGGCCCCCTTGGGGTAGGGGAAGCTAGCAAGGGAGGTCCCAAATAATCTGAACATACCTACGTTGGCGTGTAGTTCTGAGGCATAAGGTTGACTGACCCTTAGCCTACTCAGTACTAGAAACTACTCCCGAAAATATGTATATGCTCTCCATCATTTTTCAACAAAGATGAACCATCATCTAGTGACGAAGCTGACTCATAACATTCATGCATAATCTGAAATCATAACATGAGGAACCTTGGGCTCAAACCATACTACAAGCTGAAAATGGTGGGAGTCTAGACTCCAAAATCCATGTGGTAAGCTAATACATGAAGTTTAGATAAATTCATGATACATACTTGATCATATGGGCTTGCCCAATACTTAAAAATGCTTGACATAGACTTGATCATTCGAAAACATGAACATAGACATGGGTAATTTGAAATCATACACTCTTCATATACATCTCATCATGCTTGAAGACAAATTTCATAGATCTCAACTTTCATGAATGGGCATCATAACTTGTAAAACTTGAAAACATAATTTATAATTGAAAACACTGTAAAATATGCCCATTAATCATAATTCAACATTAGAAACATGCTTAGATCATACCCGTGATTGAAACTTAGAGAATCACATGTTGGGTCAAAACCCAATAGATTCATCAATTAGAATATCATGAATTCAAGAGGGATTGGGCATGGGTGTGGATGGACACACCCATTCATAGCCTTATATATCTATAGAAATCTTATTTCACAACCTCCTTCATTGCCCAATGGGAATTCGGGAAGAAATTGAGGAATTTAGGCTTGATAACCCGTAGGAGCTTCTAGACTTGCATGCATGAAAGTGAATAGGCCTAGAATGAACTTACCCCTCTTAAAACATACTATTCTGAGTTTAACACGATGTAATTTAGGCCTTAGGCACTTAGAAATTATAGAAAAGCCCTTAATAAATTCACAGAAAAAACACATTGCTAGTCCCCACGAGGGACTGGACGACTCGTCGTAACCGACCACGACTTGTGATCACCTCCCGTGGCCAGAACTACAATTCAATCTTCACTGGTCACCATGAGGGACACCACGACTCATGGTGACAACCCGTTAGGGACACTACCAAAATCATCCATCCTTCAATCAACCCTTTACCACGGACCACTCCACAAATCATGGTGCTGACCACGACTCATGGTCAAACCCACCGTCACTTCAAAACTCAAAATTTCAACCCAATCCAAGATCCTCCTCACGAGTCACTCAACGACTCATGGTGCACCCCACGGGTCACTGGAAGGCTCGTCTTGTGACCTAGTATAAAAAATCTTATTTTCTCCGTTTCAACTCCCCGGTCTGATCTTAGGATTTTTGGGGTATTACACGTTGTTTAGCCTTGATGTTCCCCATTTTTTCAAATCTCATACTACGGCTGTTCGAACGGCTCGTGGTAAGAACCAATGGTTCGTTTTAAGGCTCATTTGTTTCCTTTAATCCCTTTTTCAGCTCCTTTCTCATTTCCAACTCCCATGGCCTATTTTACCTGCAAAGCTACCAGAACGCGTATATCCATATAAATATACCTAAATGTATGCATATTCATTTGGTTTTAACCGTAAAAAGTGTCGTAAAACCACGGCACATCGAAAAGATACCTGAGTAGGAATGGATCGACATCCCATAGATACTGTTTCTGGAACTCCCCTACTATAACACTCAAGACTTGACTTGGCCCTTCAACTTATCATCTCTAACTTAGCTTTAAGTCATCATTCTAAGGCTCTTGGATCCTTTCTTAATGCTAGGCTAAATCACTAACTCTTGACTTTCCATTCACCATTAAATCTATCGTTAAAGGCTTCATACTTATAACCATTTCATACCATCCACGAGATAAATCTCATACTAGAATGCCAAAAAGGATCTTATACCTTATACTGCGGGTCCTGGGCCTAATAACAAGGATCAACATAAAAAGTCCATAACATACTTGTCACTATTTCTGGCACTGTCCGCCACCTGCACTAGATGATCTGCCTTGCTGAGATGGGTGAGCTGCTGGAGCTACTGAAATGGTGGAGTGAGTCTTTCCACGTTTGGCTGGAGGGAAATTCTTTATTTTATGGCCCAACTGACCACATCAAAAACAACCTTCCTTACCAAGCAAACACTCCCTGAGATGTTTCTTTCCACAGTTCTTACAATCTGAGAAGGTATGACAACCAATGTTACTTTGCCGGGTTGATGGACAATCTCAAAGTCTGTGATCGGGCTTCCCATACCCAAAGAAAAAATCTCTGTAAATAATTTCTAAGGTTGTTCCTCTCAAATTTCTTGCAAGCTGGGAAGGTACTGCCTTCAGATGTGGCCCCTTGAGACCTAGAGCCTTGTGCTCTACCCCTCTGCTCCCCCTTAATTTCGGGAGGTGGAATACCGTCTAACGAAGATGCCAGCTGATGAACCCTAATGGAATTGTGAGTGATTCCGACTACTCGACTTTTGCTGAGAAAACTCAAAAATGCCAATTCTGGCTCTCTGATTCTCCCTTTCCCTTTCTTTAAATTTCTTGTCCATCTTCGAATAGTGGAGCTTTAACAGGTTCATTCCTGTGAGCTCCTAAACCCTAGTAGCTACTGCTTTTCCGTTAGGATTCGCATGTGCGATTGCCTGCTGGTTAAGCTGAGCTGTCAGGGCCTGTGCCAACATATAAAAGGCAGCCCTGAACTTTGCATTAGTTACTTGCTCACTTAAGGGGATTACTAGAGTTGGTGGATCTTGTTGATTTTCGTTATCATTTCTCCGTCCGTTGGCTTCTCCAGGTGACATTATCTACAATGCGTTGAGCATGAGTAGAAGGGAAACTTTCGAGTTTACACTTTATCGCATGATAAGAATCATAAAAGAAGAGAAATTTCCTAAAATGTCTTGTAGCCTCTTCCAAAAAAGTGTGGCGCGTTTAATGATCTTGGTTATTTTGTCTTGCATTCTTAATTATTGGTTGTTTTTATGATTGATCACCATGAAAACACACACGTTAAACTTAGGCAAATGCAGAAAGAAAACCTAGGGAAGAACATAAGAATGTAGGAAGCAAGTTCTTGTCTTTTGATAAGATTTTGTTGTTAGGATAGAAATATACCTAATACCTTGCTTGGTTGA
>JACEIK010001479.1:265881-280209 GCA_018107945.1 Datura stramonium | reverse complement strand
ATGCGAGCACATGACAAGGTGGAGGTGTTCGATGTGTACAAGGCCACCAAGCTCCCGGCCGTGTACGAGGAACTCTCGGTGATCAACGTGCTTGAGCAAGATGATGTTGCTCAGGGCGTTGAGCCTCGAGAGTTAATGGGAAAACCCCCTGACAGGGGTAAGCTATTCGAGAGTTGGTTCGACTTCATGGAGTTCCCTTGTTTATTATTTCAGTCCGAGGTACTCAGTTTACCTCTCAGTTTTGGTGGTCTTTCCAAAAGGGGCTTGGGACTCAGGTTAAGCTCAGCACCGCATTCCATCCGCAAATAGATGGCCAGGCAGAACGAACAATTCAAACCCTCGAGGATATGTTGAGTGCATATGTTATGGATTTCAAGGGTAGTTGGGATTATCATTTGCCCTTGATCGAGTTTGCCTATAATAACAGTTATCACTCTAGTATTCAGATGGCTCTCTTTGAGGATCTTAACGGGAGAAGGTGTAGATCTCCCATCGGATGGTTTAAGGTTTGTAGGGCAGCTTTGGTAGGGCCATATTCGGTTCACGAGGCGATGGTGAAGGTTCAATAGAAAAGGGACCGGTTGAAAACCTCTTAGAGTCGTCAGAAATCATATGCCGATGTGAGGAGAAGGGATTTTGAGTTCAAGGTGGACGATTTAGTATTTCTAAAGGTATCTCCCATGAAGGGAGTCATGCGGTTTGGAAGGAAAGGGAAACTCAATCCCAGATATGTTGGCCCTCATCGGGTTATGAGGAGAGTTGGTAAGGTGGCGTATGAGTTGGACTTGCCTTCAGAGTTAGCTTCAGTTCATCTCGTGTTTCATGTATCACTCTTGAAAAAGTTCTTGGGTGATCCACCTCTAGTAGTCTTGATAGACAGTGTTGATGTAATGGATAGCCTCAGCTATGAAGAAATTCCGATGGAGATCTTAGATCGTCAAGTCTGTAAGCTAAGGAACAAAGAAGTAGCTTCAGTTAAAGTATTATGGAGAAACCAGCATGTTGAAGGAGCTACATGGAAAGCCGAAGCGGATATGATGGCTAAATACCCACACATGTTCCCTACCGGCTCAGTTTCAGTTTGAGGTAACAATTTTGCCCTAAGCCTCTAATCAGTTCTCATGATCCGTTCATGCATACAAGTTTGTTTTAGGATGAGGTAAATGTATGAGATGTCTGAATTCAGTTCAGTTATGTAGTTCTTTTCGGAGGTAGCCACTCTGTAAGTTTTCGATTTTAATAATAAGTATTTGCATATGATGATTGTATGTTTCTGTGTTTTATATGTGTTTCTAACATTCGAGGACAAATGTTCCCAATGGGGAGATATTGTTATACCCCGGAAGCTCAAAGATCGGACCTGGGAGATGAATTGAGAAAATTTTGGAATTTATGTTGTAGGCACAGGACGAGTCATGGGATGACTCGTGAGGAGACCCTATGAGTCGCCAAGTGATTTGTGGGCAGGACCAGAATAAAGGAAGGATCGAGGTCCCCATGAGGGAGATAACTTCTCGTGGTCAGTCCCCACGAGTCGTCATGTCACTCATGGGTGAGGTTGGGGTTAAGTTAGAAGAAGCTCCCACTGTACCTAACGGATGGGACCCCACGAGTCGTGGTTGTCTCAATGACTCGTGAGGTGGGTCGTGAGCAAGCCTATGGACTTTTAATGGAGGATGAGGCAGTGTACTTGACAGGCAACACGATTAGTCGCTGCCCATCTTGACGAGTCATCCGGTCACCCGTTAGGGTCACCTGACAGTTATTTTCTGCGAATTAGTAAGGGCCTTCTCATAATTTCCTAAACTCTTAAGGCCTAAAATATGTCGTTTTAAGGTCAGAATAGGGTCTTTAAGGTGGGTTAAGTCTCTAATGAAACCCATTCCCATGCAAGAGCTTTTAGAGAGGTTTTAGGGAGATTCAAGGTCTTCTCCTCCAAGTTGCCATCAATTCCTTTGTGGGTGTTCAAGGAACATTGAAATCAGTCCATTCCCAGGCATGTATGATTTAGAAAGGGTAATTTCTTCCACACCCATGCCCAAATTCTGACTTTAATCATGAATCCTCCTATTCAATTCTATGGGGTTTTACCCAAATGCATGAAAATATGATTTCTCTTCATGGGTATGATTTAATTGGATTTTAATTATTGAATTATTAATGATGGGCAGGTTTTATATTATTTTCTTTAAAATCATGTTTCATGCTTTTTAAATCTAAAATGCCCATTGATGAAGGTTAATGAAAGTTATGATTTATGATGAATATTCAATATTTTGAGTTTATTGGTGATGGACAAGCATGATTTCAAGTTACTCATGTTTATGAGCATATTTTTGAAAGAATTGAGTATGCCAAAGTATTTGGAAATTCCCACACGTTGAAGAATGATTTACGATTTATGAACAAATTACACGATTTATCGATTTATGATATCGTCTGATGAAAAGGGCCTTTGATTCTTGGCTAAGCATGTTTTAAAGGGGATCAATGATGATAAATGTTATATTTTATCCAATGAATTCTAATGCATGATGTTATTGATTTACACATGAGCCTCTATGCATGTTTTTGGGAGCCGTGTCTAGCACCGAGCAGCCCTGCATTTAAAGCACTACGTCGTTGTCTCATAACCACGTGCCACGGTGGGTTTCTAATGATATATTATATTGATAATTATCCCCTCAAATGTGATATCACGCCTAATGCATGACCCTTTCCTGACAAGACAGGGTCGGTTCTACCCACTTGAGTGAGATAGTTGGGGCATCATGAAAGGCTCTACCATGATGGTATCGGTCATGAAGAGTCTTCCTTGTCTTATGCATTTTTATGTTTATGTTATTGGCTCAAGTTATATTTTTATAAAGTTTACTTACGATTATGATTATGAACGCTTTATGAATGATTTGAAAGCCTTGAGCCTTATGTTTTCTTATGGAGTTTATGATATATTCATGATGTCCTTCTCCCACGTTTACTTATGAGTTTATTCTACTTTTAAATGTCTGTTTTACTTACCTTACATACTCGGCACATTCCTCGTACTGACCGCATACTTTCTATGATGTATCGTTTTATGATACAAGGTCCATATCTCAGGCTCATCCTCATCCTTAGTCCATCTCAGCTTATTGGTGACTCCTCATGTTCTGAGGGCCGTTTGACAAACTTTTATGTTATCTCATGATTCAGTATTTTTCGGGTTAGTTGGGGATGTTGTCCCATCAACCCATAGTATGTATTAGAGGCTTTCAAACAAGTATGTAGTACTCAGTTTATGTGTACGTCTAGTATTTTCTGATTTTATGCTATGGTTATGTTTCCGCTATCTTTTATGTTCAGTATTCCGCTTATTTAAATGAGATTAGTTGTATGCATGTGCCATGGGTCATCTTGGGGTCTCTCGGGGTCCCTTGTCCCGTGTCTACGATCTGGGTGTACGTTCGGGTCGTGACATATACCCATACATGTTATAATTGGAAAACATATGAGCGAAAATGGGTAACACTCTTGTTGTGAAGGCACATGTTTGATGAAGGATAAAATTCATGTCGGATTTCTTGATCAGTTAATTTTCATGAGTTTGTTGAGATTAAGAGTCGATTCTTGAGTCTAGGAAGTCTTTACGTAGTTATATTTGATTTTAATGGTTAAATCTTGCATGCTTTATTTTTAACTTGCCATCTAAAACAATCGGTGTGGCCTTAGCTTTAATTGTCTGGCTTCAATTAGCTATATGTAAGTCTTCATGCGCATGAGATGTAAAGGAGTTGTTCGAGGATGAACAAGGCTTTAAGTGTGGGGTAGTGATCTTGGGCATAATTACGCACCCAAGTGCTATTTTATAACTTATTAAGTCATGTATGTCAATTAAATTAATTACATTCGCATGTGATTTTGAATAGTTTTGGGTATGCACTAACCAACATGATTAGTCCTTATTTTATAGGTGCAAAATGCATATGAAGGACTAAACAATGATCGTTGAAGCAAAGGCATGGAGTTCGGCTTGGATAGCAAATGAAGGCAACATGGCAGGCCAAAAAGAGAGACTGCCGGCAAGAGCAGCATGCCATGCAGCACAAGCTGCACGCTGAGGGTCGTGCCACGCTGTTCCATGTCGCGCGAGGAGGGGCATTCCAGTACGCCTGCGCAATAGCGACGTGCCATGCCAGGTCTTGCTGCGCGTCAGCTCCCGTGTCATGAAGGCCATCGTGCGCGAGGAGGGTCGTGCCACACCGGGCGTCGCGCACAGCCTGCGCCAAGGACATGTGACTGCCAAGAAAACTAGTAGCCATCAGCAACAGGTCCGTGTCACGCTGCTTGAGCTGCTCGATGGGCAGTGTGCCACGGAGCAGTTTCATGGCTGGCTAAATTTTGCCAATTCCCACTTACTATAAATTAAAACCTAAGCTTCTAAATTCAATTATCATGAAATATCTTTGGGAAATCGTAAAGGAGCGAAGGGAGAAGTGAAGAACTCTACCTAGGGTTCATTGTGTTGCCTTCTCTTTTAATTATTCTTGTAAGTACGTTGCTTGAATTATGTTTTTGAGTAATTCTTTTAGGGCAGGTTCATTAAGGGTAATTTCGACATTTCCATGCTAAGAGACCCTAAACTACGTAATTTTAGCTTATGACTGGAGGGTTTTTAGGGGGATAATTTATTCTAAGTCCCCATTCATGCATGCAAGATCATACATAGGTAATCTAAGGTGATTCAAGGCTCTTCTCTTCAATTCTTCCAATCTTCTTCTTAGGCAATTAAGGGAAGTTAAGAACTAGTTATTCCCAAGTATGTAAGGCTATCAATGGGTGATTTCTTCCACACCCATCTCCCTACTCTATGAATTATTACTTAAAATTTAGTCAAAACTCGTGGGGTTTTGAATTTGGTTTAGTTAAACTCTAATAATTTGATTATGGGTTTTGTGACTTTAAAATCTTAGTATAATCTATGGGTTTTAATCAATTTTAATTTTTTTAAAATCATTGATAATTTCATCTATTTCGAGTTCTATGTGATTAATCCTAATTATGCATGCCCCATGATGAATCAATTTATGATATATTCTTTTATTGATGTTCTTGACAAGCCCAACATGAATTATGATTTTATTATGAATTTATTAAGTTATCTATTATGATCTTATGAAATTCAAGCTATATACATGATCTTCAAGTACGTATGGATCTTATTAATCATGAATTATGTTTTTGGCCGACTCACGGGCCTCATGTCATGGCTAGTTCACATATGTTCAAGCATGTTTACAATTATCATGATTTAAATAGCCCATGAACTCATGTACGTATTATTATGAGCACTATATATGTTCTGGGAGTAGTATCGAACACCGAGTAGGTTCAAGGCTCAGGTTATGCCCTGGATCTCATAAAAAACATGCCACCGTAGGTATGTTGGGACCCCTTTCATGTTAGTCCCTGTCCCAAATGGCCCTTTTCATGGTGATATCACACTTTCATGGTTCTACCCTTGGCAAGGTATGGACACCCTCCTGACTAGGGTTACAAGTCTGGCTTCATGTGTGCTCATATGGGGTATGTCAGTTAAGAGAATCTCCCACTATTCCTCATGATTTATGCATGTTATGATTACTATTTTGGCTCAAGACATATTAAGTAAAGCTCTTTAATTATGATTATGATTATGTTTATGTTAGGAATGTTTTGAAAATCTTGAGTCGTATGATATGTTATGATGACTTATGATACGAGCATGATGTCCTACTCTCATGATCATTTATGAATTTTATACATATTTTAAATTCCGTTTTACTTACCTTGCATACTCAGTACATTACACATACTGACCGCATACTTTCTATGTTTTATCGTTTCATGATACAGGTCCCAGTTCTCAGGCTCATCCTTACCTGTAGATAGTTTCAGATTTTCTCTCAGCACACTTGGTGAGTCCTCAGGTTCCGAGGGCTATATGTTCATATTCTATGTTGTTCTTTCAGTTTCTGGATGTTGGGTTGGTTGGGGAGTTGTCCCATCAACCCGTCCTTCATGATTAGAGGCTTATCAGACTACAAATTGTATTCAGCCATATTGTATAAGTCTTATATTGCTTTTCCCTTTGGCTATGTTATGATTACGTTCTTTTATGTTAATTCTTACGCTCATGTGATTGAATTAGATGTATTCTCATGCCATAGGTCGACTTGGGGTCTCTTGGGGCTCCTTGTTCCGTGTCTACGATCCGGGTGTACGTTTGGGTCGTGAAAGTATGGATGCGCATTATGTAGTATTTATGGGAGACATTGGAATTGATGCACAAATGGGTTCACTTCTCGCTATTATGGTTATGATAAAAGTTGTGCTCCCAAGCTTGAAAGGAATGATTCTATGGCAAGTAAGGGAAGGAGAAATATATGTGCGCGCATGGAAGTCATGCTCCAAGCCTTTTTGGAGCGGGAATCCAATGTGGAAAAGAATTTCAATCCCTCCATTCCCATGGAATGATCAACTCCTCAAGAAGAAAGTTGTAAATCTCTAAAAGAAGAAGCGGAGGAGACATTGAGGAGCATAAAAAGAAGTGGGCATAGCTCAGCTTGACTCATGGGAGGAAGATCAAAGTGATGATGAAGAAGTCATAGAGGTGTGCCAGCCAACCAACCAACATTGTGAAAATGCAAGATGCCAAGGTTGAAGAAGTAAAACTAGAGTCTCCAAGTAACATCCAACAAATCATGTTCAAGGACTCTAGTGCACTTGAGGAGGAGGATGTAAAGCAAGAAGCATGCTTGAAAGGGGAGCGACTTAAACCGCCCTCTTATCATTTTTCAACATTGACCTTGGTTGAAAAAATGTAAACTAAGGAGACCAAGTAGATGAAGGGAATTTAGGAGGATGATCAAGGTGTCTTATCTTAGAGTATGCCATGCCTACCAAGTTAAAACACATCCCTCCTCTAAGGGCCAAGAAATACAAGAGGCAACATCCATTGCCTGGCCCCTTGATGCCTACACCACCACCCCTCGAGTGGAGTAGAAGAATGGACAAGAAACTAGGGGTGCTATTCAAATGCTCAAAGTGGAGAGAAACTTGGTGAAGTTGAAGTCATCAAGCCACGACATTAACTAAGGCGCTTCTTGGGAGGCACCCAAGTGCTTTTACATTTTTTTTTTACTTTTTATTTTATGTTGTTTTACTTGATATTTGTGTTTTATTTTCTTGTGCAGGGGTGAAATAGGTACGAAATGTGATGAAGGTGAGAGAAGCTAAATTCCAATTGAGCAACCGACGCTAAACCAGCGAAGTGAAAGTTCAAATGTGTGAAGCGCGGATGGAAAACAGTATGCCTGGAAGAAAAGTTGCTTGAGCAATGGAACATCTGTGTTAGACCGGAGAAATGCCGATTCAAAGGAGTGAAAAGCCGGTCAAATGTAGGTTATGAGAAGAAGACCTAGATAGAGGAGGTTCTAAATAAATGGTTCTACAATGCAACAGTGTCAATGCAGATGCCTCCATCATACCAGGGAGCTCTTTCTCCTATTCCTGTTTTACTTTTTTTTAACCATGTGCATCGAGGACAATGTTTTATTTGTGTTAGGGGAGAAGTTTGAGTAACCCACTTGGTAAGTAGTGTACGATATGGCCCTATGATAGATTGGGTGATGTCATTCTTTAGGGTAAATCGTTATTACTTGTTAGTAGTATCGCCTTTTTTGATAGTATTCTTTGAATAAACTCCAAGGGTTTTCTTTATACTACGGTTCTTTCCCAAGGAGTGGTTTCTTTGTCTTTTCTTTTTGTTGTCAAACCTGATTGACACTTCCTGATAAGAGATTGAGAGGCAACTTTATTAAGGGAAAATGTCAAGTCTAGAGTCTTATAGAGTCTTTTGTGCACTTATTTGATGAGGTACCACCAACATTTCTTTCTTGACATTGTGCATGAATTTTGAAAAGAAAAGAGGGGTATCTGAATGCGAAAATGAGCACTCTCTTTTCATGAATTATACATTCCTTTCTTGGCTTGTTGATTCGTTACTATCTTGTTAAAAGTCATTTTCCTAATGTGATAAAAGAAGTGTATAAACTCCTTGGGTTGTGATGCCTTGTGTGGTGAGGATTTTTAGCCTAATTCTTGTATATGCATGATTGTCTAGAACTTGCCATAAGTGTGATTCAAGGTGAAATGTTAGATGGGGTTGTACTTATAACATGATCTTAGGCTCTCTTTTTAAAGTCCCTTCGTCCAAAATGACCTCCTTAAACATCTTCCGTTGTTAGCCATTTTTTAGCCTTTGAACTTTTTTCTTGGAAACCACATTATAAGCCTAATGGCCCTTTTTAATCCTCCTCTTTGGAACCCCTTCACCCTAATTGCTAGTGATGAAAGGATTAAAAAAATAGGGCTTCAAGCCCAAGAAATGGGGATAGATAAGGAAATGAGTGTAGAATGACGCAAAAGCCTATGTTTAGGGGTGAAAGAAAAGGGGGAAACATAAGAGCTTCGATTTGAGGTAGCATCATATTGTGATCAAAATGCATAAAATAATAGGTTGAGAAACCTTGATTCTTCAAAATAGAAAAAGAATAGTGAATCGGTGCTACCTCTTTCTTAGATAAGGCTAATTGTGAGATTCAAACAAGTTATAAGGAGGGCTATTGAAAAATGAAAGGAAATGATGATGAAATAGGAGAAATAAGGTGGAGTTATTGAAAAGAGTTGATGGGAGGTTCAAAATGTTCAAAAAAGACATTAGGGAGATTCTAGTCACTAGATCTAAACACTTATCCTACCCTTACCCCTAGCCTTCATCATGATGCACGAGTCATAATTGATTTTGAGTGTAGAAACTCTACATTAGTGGCGAGTTACATGAAGGGAAAGCCTATGGGTCAATTTGTATGCACTTGAATTTCTTTGTGAGAGTGAGCATATTTGCTTTATGATATAATCCCTTTTTGTGAAATGCTTCAAATGATTGGGATTCTCTTTTGTTGTGAGTGACATCACTTCCTTGGGGTACATGCTTAAAATTTTGTTCAAAGGGAATGGTGTGATTGAGGCAAGCATATAGAAAATTTTACGACAAGCTTTGAATGTGAATTGGCAATGACTCAAAATACTCTTCGAACTTGTTTTGATGACCTATGCCCTTGTTTGAATGATAGGAATGCAAGCAAGATATGATTAATGATCGTGGTCACCCATTGAATCTTTTCTTTTTCTTGAGATGTTGTACGATGTTTGGGTTGTCTTGAGGCTTGATGATTTGTGTGCAACTACCGTAATGCTCGAAGTTTTAGCAATGTCCTATTGTGAAAGAATGTCTTCATTGGCCCTTTATTCAACACCTCATATATAGCATGTTGTTCATTTTCTCAACTGTAAAGAATTGCATTACTTAAGGACAAGCAATGGTTCAAGTTTGGGGGTTTGATGAGTTGGAAATTTACCAACTCGTTAGGCTCCTAATCATGAGTTTTTGCCTAGTTTTTGAATCGTTTATGTGGATTATGCTCTTTCTCTTTTATTCTTTGTAGGTACTTCATGTGAGTGGAGAAAGCATGAAATCGAGCAAATACATGAAGTTTGAGATGGAATTTGATGAGTTAGTGTTATACCTCGGGAGCTCAAAGATTAGACTCGGGAGTTGAAATTGGGAAAATATAAAGTTGATTTTGCAAACAGTGGATGAGTCATGAGATGAATCGTGAGATGAATCGTGAGGACAGACCATGAGTTGTCAGGTGACTCATAGGGAGGCCAGTGAGGAGTTTGGGAAGTTTGAAAAAAAAGGATCCCCACGGGTGTGGCAAAGACTCATGGTCACACCCCACGAGTCATTAGGTTAGACTTAGGGTGGGAGAGAAGGAAGTAAGGCAGTGTACCCAATGACTGGTGACCATGAGTTGTGGTCATCCCTTATGAGTCGTGAAGTGACCCGTTACGAGCCCAGGAGAACAGGTAAGGCAATGCACCTGACGAGCGAGGTGACGAGTCGTTGCCCTGGACCACGAGTCATCAGGTCGTCCGTTAGGACCACCTGACAGTAATTTCCTGCGTATCTAGTAAGGGTCTTTTTATAATTTATATGTTCCTAAAGCCTAAACTACGTCATTTAGGGCTCATTTTAGTGTGTTTTAGGAGGGGGAAAACCTATTCTAAGTTATTTCCTTCAATGCATGCAAACTTGAGAGGTTGAGGATGTGATCTAGAGCTAGTATTCATGGTTTTCAATCAAATTCTTCCCGGGCAATCGAGAAGTGATAGAATCAATCCCTTTCAGGTATGTAGGGTTACGAATGGGTGTTTCCGTTCACACCCATGCCCACTCTCCATTGATTCATGAAAATCTATCAAAAATCTCATGGGGTTTTAATTCAAATCTTGTGGAATTTTAATGATTTACCAATGGGTTGTTTTAAATTGTGATTTAAATTATATTTTTTGAATTTTCATCAGATTTTACAACTATTTGAATATAAAATTATTGATTTCGGTTTTACCACATTAAGCCTACTTATGCATGATCTATGATTAATCAATTTATGATCTATGCTTCAATCGTTGATATTTACAAACCCAGAATGATTTATGATTTGAAATATGGACTTATTGAATTACCCATCATTATTTGATGATTTACAAGTATGCATGAACCCTATAACTCCTGAGTTATGTTTTGGCCGACTCACGGGCCTTCTGTCATCGCCAGTTCACGTATGTACAATTATGTTTATGATTATCATGATTTAACTAGCCCATGAATTCATGCATGTTATATTATAAGAACTATATATATTTTTGGAGTAGTATCAAACACCGAGTAGGTTCAGGGCCTAGGTACTGCCCCAGATCTCATAAACTACATGCCACCGTAGGTATGCTGGGACCTCCTTTGCGACTGTCCCCGGCCGATTGGCTCTTTTCATGGTGATATCACACATTCATGGTCCTACCCTTGGAAAGGTACAGGCACCCTCCCGACTACGGTTGCAAGTCGGGCTTCAAGTGTGCTTATATGGGTTATGTCGGTTAAGAGAATCTCCCAATGTTCCTCATAATTTATGCATGTCTATTGTTATGCATATTGGCTCAAGTTATGTTCAATATGGCTTTCCTATAATGATTATGATTTCGATTGTTTTACAAATTCATTGAAAACCTTGAGCCCTATGATATGTTGTGTTATGATATTTATGATGTTAGCATGATGTCCTACTCTTACGCTGTTTTATGAGCTTTCACACATATTAAATGTCCGTTTTACTTACCTTACATTCTCGGTATGTTCCACGTCTTATGATACAGGTTCTGGCTCTCAGGCTCATCCTCCTATCTAGATCATATTAGAGTGAACTTTCAGCTTAGTGGTGAGTCCTCAGGTTTCGAGGGCCGTTTGACAGACGTTCATGTTTTTATATGTTTCAGTGCTTTCCCGGGTTAGTTGGGGGTGTTGTCCCATCAACCCATCGTACGTAGTAGATGCTTTCAGACAATATGTAAAACTCAGCTTGCGTGTATGTCTAGAGATTTTTCTTACGGTACGATATGTTATGATTATGTTTACATTTTTGCTATGCCTTGTGATTAGACTTCCGTTTATATTGAATAAAGTTAGATGTACGCTTTTTCCATGGGTCGACTTGGAACCTCTCGGGGTTCCTTGTCCCATGTTACGATCCCGGTCTACGTCCGGGTCATGATAAACTTGGTATCAGAGCCATAGGTTTGAAGTGTCCTAGGGTGTCTGAAAGATGCTTTAAGTAGAGTCTTTTTCATGGGTGTGAAGTGTGCCACACTTATGAAGAAGAGGCTACGAGATGTCTAGAAAACGTTCCCTTCTTTCATGATCTATGTCATGCGATGAAAAGTCTTTCTATCCTTCTAATTCATGCTATCCGCGATTGCAAAATCATGGCTCCTAGGAGAGTGAACGGAAGGAGTAATGGGAATGGTGAAGGCCACGGAGATGGAATTTAACATGGATATCAGTAGGCCCCACAAGTTCAGGAGCCCTAGGCACCAGAGCCAGTTTCCCAAGCAAGGTTTCGGGCGGCAATCCAGATGTTGGCGCAGGCCTTGACCGCTCAGGTAAACCAGCAGGCTGTTGTGCATATCCCCTAGAATGGAAATGCGACAGCGGCCCGGATTAGAGACTTCTTGAGGATGAACCCTCCAGAGTTCCTTAGGTCCAAGGTGGATGAGGATCTGCAAGATTTCGACGAGATTCTAAAGATCACCCAGATTATGGGGGTTACTAATGGAGATTGTGTTAATTTGGCCTCCTGTCAGCTCAAGGGGGTGGCCCACATGTGGTTCAAACAGTGGAGAGATGCTAGGGCAGTGGGTCCAGGCCCTATCGGTTGGGAAGAGTTCCACACAACATTCTTGGATCAATTCTTCCCCTAGGAGATGAGGGAGCAGATGGATGGCCAAGTGGAGAGAACAATCTAGACTCTCGAGGACATGTTGAGAGAATATGTGACGTACTTCAAAGGTAGTTGGGATGATCACTTGCCCTTGATCGAGTTTGCTTATAATAATACCTATCACTTAAGCATCTAGATGGCGCCCTTTGAGGCTCTTTATTGGCGGAGATGTAGATCGCCCATCGGATGGTTTGAGGTTGGCGAGGCAACTATGATAGGGTCTGATTTGGTTCATGAGGCTATGGTGAAGGTTCAGTTTATAAGGGACAGGTTGAAAACTTCTCAGAGTCGTCAAAAGTCGTATGATGATGTGAGGAGGAGAGAGTTGGTGTTCGAGGTGGATGATTGGGTATTTCTGAAGGTATCTCCCATGAAGGGAGTCATGCATTTTGGGAAGAAAAGAAAACTCAGTCCCCTTTATGTTGGTCCCTACCGGATTGTGAGAAGAGTTAGTAAAGTGACGTATGAGTTGGACTTTCCCTCAGAGTTATCTTCCATGTATCCTGTTTTTCATGTGTCGCTTTTGAAGAAATATTTGCGAGATTCAGCTCTAGTAGTTACAGTGGACAGTGTTTGGGGTGAAAGATAGCCTTAGCAATGAGGAGGTCCCGGTGGAGATAGTGGATCGTCAGGTTCAGAGGTTAAAGAACAAAGAAGTAGCTTCAGTTAAAGTATTATGGAAAAATCAGCATGTTGAAGGATCTACGTGGGAAGCCGAAGTGGATATGATGTCTAAATAGCCGCACTTATTCTCTACCGACTCAGTTCCGACTTGAGGTATCAGTTTGTCACGACCCGAGCAAAGACCCGGATTGTAGACATGGGAAAAAGGACCTCGAGAGACCCCAAGTCGACCCATGGAATAAGCATTCAACTAACTCATTTAATAACATGAAGAAAGCATAATTATAAACTCAGCGGAAGTCTCACACAATGGCACATCAGAATAATATCTAAAGTTATACATACATAAGTCTGAAAGCATCTGTCTAGATGAGTTGATGGGATAAGACCCCAGCTAACTCCACAAAACATGAAACTGAAATACGACATGAAACTGAAAGTCAAGTCCTCGAAATATGAGGACTCACCACTCACGCAGGTGCTAACTCTGATAAGCGATTACGAACGGGGCTGAACCTGGGAAACGGATCCTGCATCATGAAATAATGCAGCATAGAAAGTATGTGGTTAGTACATGAAATGTACTGAGTATGCAAGGTATGTAAAACCATTTTAGTAAACCAAATAATTTAAAACATTTCATATATATCATAAGCTTTCAACATGAGAGGAAGGGCATACATGCATTCTTTTGTAATCAAAATCTCATCATAACCTGATCATGCATAGCTTTAGAACATCATGACTGACTCGAATGACTCAAGCTGAAACATGACATTTATTTTAAAAGCTGAATAATGAGTCAAACCTTACTTTTAGAACATGCATGCGTTAGATAACTTCACTTAACTGACATACCACGATAGAGCTTACGTGGTCCCGACTATTACACTCAAGTGGACAGAGCCGTCCAAAACCTTGCCAGGGCTAAGGACACTACCATGATATCGATATCAAGCTGCAGGGCCAATCGAGCTGGGGATAGCTCACAAGGGAGGTCCCAATAATATATAGCATCAACCTACGTTGGCGCATAGTTCTGGGACATAGGGTGATCGACCCTTAACCCGCTCAGTGCTATACACTTCTCCCAAAACATGTAATACTCTACATCGTATATACCGAAGATCAACATTGTCTATTGTGAAGCTCAACATGAAATCATACATAACTCAACATCGTACGAAATGAAGCTCAACATTGTCTATTGACAAAGCTCAATAATGAAATCATGCATAGACTCAACATCATATGAAAATGAAGCTCAACATTGTCCTTTGATAAA
>JACEIK010001479.1:212814-257753 GCA_018107945.1 Datura stramonium | reverse complement strand
GGAAGCACCCACTCATAGCCTTACATACCTCGGAGGGATTATTTTGACACTTCTCTAATTGCCCAGCTGAGATTCCAATTGGAAACCTTCAAAACTTGCTCTAAATCCTCCCTTCAAACTCTCAAGTTTGCATGCATGGAATGAACTAGCTTAGAATAGGTTTTTCCCTCTTAAAACCCTAAAAAACGAGCCTTAAACGACGTAGTATAGGTCTTAGAAACTTAGGAATTACGAAAAGACCATTACTAAATTTTCATAAAATTACTGCCAGGTGACCTGATGACTCGTCAGGACGGGCAATGACTCGTTTGAGTCGCTCGTCAAGTGCACTGGTTAATAACTCTGATAGGCTCACAACGGGGACATGAAGACTCGTGCCCGAGACCACGACTCATGGTCACCTTCCATCAGGTACACTGTCCCATCCTCTAATAAAATTCAACTTGTTTCTCATGACTCACCTCATAAGTTGTCGGGACTGGCCACGACTCGTAGGATCCCTTTCGTTGAGTACACTGGTGAGCTCCACCATCTATTTTCCCACCTTTTTTTACAACAAGTTTTCATTTTTAATCTTAATGCAGGAGCGGAAAGCCACTTGACTCTAAGGAAAGAAAACATCATTTTTCAATTATTACTTGCTGGGGCGGGAAAAAGGAGTTCCAGAGGCATCTTCCATTCATATCGATTTTGGTTTTTCCGCACCATATTTTGATCTGCCTCTTCTTCGATCCAGAATTCCTAGCAAATCCTTGACTCCTCGAATACAATGGAATTTCACACCTGGCGAATCTTTACTACCCCACAATTGACATGACGAATTGTGGTGACTAACCACGAGTTGTTACCTCACTCCTGGGGACCTCAATCCTTTATTCCCCCAGGCCTCCCCATGAGCCACCTGAAGACTCGTGGGGTCTCCTCACGAGTCATCTAATGACTCATCTTGTGCCTGCAACATCAATTTTACCATTTTCTCATTTCAACTCTCGGGTTCAATCTTTGAGACTTCGGGGTATAACTCAGTTTTTCTCTATGACTCAATTTAGTTTTCATGTTCAGTTCATGTGTTCAAGTTTCTTTTATGTGTATGGATATGTATGTGAAGCATGAGATCAGTTTAGCTATGTGATATGAATCGGAGGTAGTCATTCCGTTAGTTTTTGGTTTAAATAATTAGTATTTGAATATTATAATTGCATCTTGCTGTTTTTTGTGTGTTTTCCAACATTCGAGGATGAATGTTCCCCAGGGGGAGATATTGTTATACCCCAGGGGCTCAAAGATCAGACTCGGGAGTTGAATGGGGAAAATGTGAAGTTGATTTTGCAAACATAGGATGAGTCGTGAAATGAATTGTGAGGACAACCCACGAGTCGTCAGGTGACTCATAGGGAGGCCAGTGAGGAGATTGGGAAGTTTGAAGAAAAAGGATCCCCACGGGTGTGGCAACGACTCGTTGTCACACCCCACAAGTCATTAGGTTAGCCTTAGGGTGGGAGAGAAAGAAGTAAGGCAGTGTACCCAACGACTAGTGACCACGAGTTGTGGTCATCCCTTACAAGTCGTGAAGTGACCTGTTACGAGCCTCGGAGATAAGGTAAGGTAATGCACCTGACGAGCGAGGTAACGAGTCGTTGCCCTAGACCATGAGTCGTAAGGTCGTCCGTTAGGACCACCTGACAGTAATTTCCTGCGTATCTAGTAAGGGCCTTTTCATAATTTATAAGTTCCTAAAGCCTAAACTAAGTAATTTAGGGCTCGTTTTAGTGGATTTTAGGAGGGGGAAAACCTATTCTAAGTTATTTCCTTCCATGCATGCAAACTTGAGAGGTTGAGGAGGTTATCTAGAGCTAGTATTCAAGGTTTTCATTCAAATCCTTCCTGGGAAATCAGAGAAGTGGTAGAATCAATCCCTTTCAGGTATGTAGGGTTACTAATTGGTGTTTCCATTCACACCCATGCCCACTCTCCATTGATTCATGAAAATCTATCAAAAATCTCATAGAGTTTTAATTCAAATCTTGTGAAATTTTAATGATTTACCAATGGGTTGTTTTAAATTATGATTTAAATTATATTTTGTGAATTTTGATCAGATTTTACAACTATTTGAATATCAAATTATTGATTTCAATTTTACCACAATAAGCCTACTTATGCATGATCTATGATGAATTGATTTATGATCTACTCTTCAATTGTTGATATTTACAAACCTAACATGATTTATGATTCGAAATATGGACTTATTCAATTACCCATAATGATTTGATGATTTACAAGTATGCATGAACCCTATGGCTCCTGAGTTATGTTTTGGCTGACTCACGGGCCGTATGTCATGGCTAGTTCATGTATGTACAATTATGTTTATGATTCTCTTTATTTAGTTAGACCATGAATTCATGAATGTTATACTATGAGCACTATATATATTTTAGGAGTAGTATCGAACACTGAGTAGGTTCAGGGCCTAGGTTCTGCCCTAAATCTCATAAACTACGTGCCACTGTAGGTATGGTGGGACCTCCTTTACGACTGTCCCCAGCCGATTGGCCCTTTTCATGGTGATATCACATTTTCATGGTCCTACCCTTGGCAAGGTACGGGTACCCTCTCGACTAGGGTTACAAACGGGCTTCATGTGTACTCATATGGGGTATGTCGGTTAAGAGAATCTCCCACTATTCCTCATGATTTATGCATGTCTATGGTTATGCATATTGGCTCAAGTTATGTTCAATAAGGCTTTCCGCTCATGATTATGATTTCGACTGTTTTACGAATGCTTTGAAAACCTTAAGCCCTATGATATGTTATGTTATGATATTTACGATGTCAGCATGATGTCCTACTCTTATGTTGTTTTATGAGCTTTCAAACATTTTAAATGCCCATTTTACTTACCTTACATACTCGGTACATTCCAAATACTCACCGCATACTTTCTATGTTGTATCATCTTATGATACAGGTTCCGGCTCTTAGGCTCATCCTCCTATCTGGATCTTATAAGAGTGCACTTTTAGTTTATTGGTGAGTCCTCATATTCTGAGGGTCGTTTGACAGACATTCATGTTTTTATATGTTTCATTTCTTGTCCAGATTAGTTAGGGGTGTTATCCCATCAACCATTGTATGTAGTACTGGCTTTCAGAAAGTATGTAGTACTTATCTTGCGTGTATGTCTAGAGATTTTCCGTACGTTATGATATGTTATGATTATGTTTATGTTTCCTCTATTCCTTGTGATTAGTCTTCAGTTTATGGTGAATGAAAATAGATGTACTTTTTTTCCATGGGTCAACTTGGAGCCTCTTCGGGTTCCTTGTCCCGTGTCACGATCCAGGTCTACGTTCGGGTCATGACAGTTAGCATATAAAGGAGATGATCCAAAGACAATGGAAGATTTGAGCTCAAGAAGAGGTGTAAGGACATGCTTTGGATCGGCTAAAGCAGATCCAGAAGGGTGAAACACGGGTGAAATGCCAAAGTTACTGCCCAAATCAGCTATTCACTGGTGGTTCACAGGTTGGCACTTGCTATTCACAGGTTGGCACCAACTTTTTGCAAGTTGGCACCGACTGTTCATAGGTTGGCATAGGTTGTTTGCATGTTGGCACCACCTATTAGCAGTTCGAAGGGCAAGTAACCCAATTTCGCTGATGGAAGGGCAAAAACCTCCAAAAAGATTCCCAAAGCTCCTAGAAGCCTCCAAGAGCACTTTTGGAAGGTTGTGCACACAAAAGTACATATATTTTATAATCCCCATTATACACCACTCAAGAAGGAATTCAACAATTCACTCATCTAGACTTCATCTTTTCCATAGATTTTTTGGTAGAATCTTTTCACGATAGAGTTGCAGAGTTAGATAGTACTTTTCTTCTTCTTTTTGTTTATCCCAGATTGGGGGAATTCCACCATTTTTGTAAGAGCTTGTGAAGAAAATTTGTGAAGCTAATGTGATTAATGTGAGGGGAATCCTCTTGGTATCTTCTCTCTACCTTTAAATATGCTTTACTAATTTGCTAGCTAGAGGTATATTCATTGTGGGTTTATTAATTTGATTGGACTTTGATAAATTGCTTTTGGATTCCTATTGAAATTATAGATCTATTATCTTCTCCCAAGTTATAATGGCTAAAATTGATGGTTTGCAAACATAAATTGTGCTTTACTTTTCTTGCTTTTGCTTAAGAGAGAAAGGTGAGAATTGGGTGAGAAGATAATAGTGAGGAATTGGAGGATTTGTATGTGGAGATTAATCTAGCGATAGTTAAGACCCACATTTTCACTCCATTAAAGGTCAAGGATCGAAATAGCTAGTCCTCCTCAAGCTTGTGTGGTTTATTACTTGAATTGGATTTGGGGTTTTCTAGAACCCAAGGTATGAACATTCTTATAGTTGAAAAAAAAGAGAATGTGAATTATCCATTGCTATCTATGTGAATTATGGGCCTAAGGCATTGAAGAAATTCCCGATTTAGTTGAAATCTCATCTATAGAATGCCACCTAGCCATATTATTTCTGATTGCTTCAATTGGAATTCCCTCCAATTAGTCTTAGTTTAGAATTAGAAAGTTATTTTCCCTTAATTTCCCCGCACTTTTACTTTTCAAATGTTGAACAATTATGAGCTCTAGTTTGAGTAGGTTTATAACTCCTGAATTATCGACTCAATTCTTTGTGGGATTCGACCCCGACATCCTATGGGATATTTCTTTTGATACAACGACCATTTACGCTCCTTCCTAAAAGAAGAGTGTATTTTGGACGTTATTAGGCATCATCAATGTCAATCTCATCTTTTATTCTTGCCTCTGCGTCTAATATGGATAAGTGATAAGTGATAACGCTAAAATACACTCCTCATTTAAAAGATAGTGTAAGTTATCATTGTATCAAAACGAATATTTCAACGGATATTGAGGTTGAATACTGCAGAGAATTAAGTAAATAATCAAAGAGTTATAAATTAACTCAAACTAGAACATATTGTTGTTCAGTATTTGAAAAGTAAATTAGGGAAAAAGGGAAAATAGCATCCAATTCTAATTTAAAACTAAGTGGAAGGAATTCCAATTGTTGCAATCACAAGTGAGATGGCTAGGGGTATACTATAGACGAGTTCACAACTAAATCGATATTTTCTTCAATGCCTTACACTTGAAATTAGCATAGATAACAGTGGATAATTCACATTCTAGTGTTTTCCAACTATAAGAATGTTTGTGCCTTGAATTTTATCAAATCCCAAAGCCAATTCCAGTTATTAATCACAAAAGATTGAGGAAGGACGAAGATATCTCTAGCCTTGCCCTTTGATGGAGTGAAAATGTGGATTTTGACTATCTCTAGATCAATCCTTCACACCAACACTCTAATTCCTCACTATTATCTTCTCACCCAATTCTCACCTTTCTCTCTCAAGAAAAAGCAAGAAAAGTAAAGCACAATTCATGGTTGCAAACCATCAATTTTAGTAATTAAAACTTGGGAGAAGACAATAGATCTATACTTGAAATAAAAATTCAAGAGTAATTCATCAATACCCACTCAATTGAATTAACCCACAATGCACACAAACCTAGCTAGCGAATTAGTTATGTTTATTTAAAGAGAGAGAGAGAGAGAGAGAAGATACCAAGAGGATTCCCCTCACATTCATCATATTAGCTTTAGAAATTTGTTTCACAAGATCTTACAACAATAGTGGAATTCCCCCAAATTGGGTTAAACAAAAAAGAAGAAGAAAAGTACTTTCTAATTCTACAATTCTATGGTGAAAAGATGTGTGAAGGATGAATAATTGATGAATGAATTGAGTGGTGTACAATGAGAGTGATGTAAATATCTGTACTTTCTTGTGTACAACTTTTCCCAAAGGCCTTTGAGGCTTTTAGATGCTTTGGAGACCTTTCTGGACCTTTTTACCCTTCATTGGACTGCCTCACTTGCAAAGTACCGGTGTTTAGCCAGTGCCAATCCGCGGAGCACCGGTTGTCTGCCACAATAATACAGTGAACTAGAAGTGACCACCGGCGGCTGAACCGATAATTCACCACTGACAAACTACTAAAATCCGGTGAGTAGCAGGTCTGGGCAGTGGGTTCGGTGTTTTACCTACGTTTCGCCATTTTGGATCCGCGTTTAGCCGATTCATAGCATGTCCTTACACCTCTTTTTGAGCTCAAATCTTCCTTTATCTTTGGATCCTTTCCTTCATATGCTAACTCATTAAATTTCACCTCAAACCTCATGCATTTTTCTTGATTTCATGCTTTCTCTACTCAAGCAACATACCTACAAATAATCAAATAGAAAGAGCATAAAATATACATAAATGATTCGAAAACTAAGAAAAAACACATTCTTAGGAGCCTAAAGAGTTGGTAAATTTCCAACTTATCAATCAGCCACCTGATTCTCAGTACCCTTCCAGTCTTTTACTTTAAACTCAAATTCCTATAAGAGCAATACCCATTAATTAGCCTTGGTTTAGCACCTTCTTTGACATTAGATACTGTAATGCTGCATGTTCTGTATGGACAATCACCTTAGTTCCGAGCAAGTATGCCCAAAACTTTCTGAATACAAAGACTACTGATAGCAGCTCTTGTCACTGTGTAATTCTTCTGAGCTGCGTTAAGTGTCTTACTAGCGTAATAGATTGGGTGAAATATTTTTGATCTCCATTGACCCAAGACAGATGCCTGCCCCACTAGCATCACACATCACCTCAAATGGGAGAGCCCAAACTGGGGCTATAATGATGGAGGCTGAGGTGAGTCATTCTATTAGGCATTCAAAGGCTTTCAAACATGCTTCATCAAACATGAATTTCACCTTCTTATCAACTAGTTTGCACAATGGTTGTGCAATTTTTGAGATGTTCTTGATGAACCTCCTATAGAATCCTGCATGCACCAAAAAGCTTCTGATACCTTTGATAGAGATAGGTGGTGGCAATCCTGCTATTACCTCTATTTCCGCCTTGTCCACCTCTATCCCTTTTCTTGAAATTCTATGGCCCAGCACAATCCCCTCTTTGACCATGAAATGGCATTTCTCCCAATTGAAGACCAGATTAGTTTCTTCACAACTATTTAGCACCTTACTCAAATACTCAAGGCAATCTTCGAATGAGTCACCCAAAACAGAGAAGTCATCCATAAACACTTTGATGGTGTCCTCCACCATGTCTGAGAAGATGGAAATCATGCAGCTGGAATGTGGTCAATGCATTGCACAACCCAAAGGGCATCCACCTAAAAGCAAAAGATTCAGAAGGGCGGGTGAATGTTGTATTCCCTTGATCCTCTGGAACTATTGAAATTTGATTATACCTCGAGTACCCATGAAGAAAATAGTACCATCCTTTACCTGCCAACCTATATTTCCCCGAAAACACTAAGATTAGACTCGAGAGTTGAAACGGAGAAAACATGATTTTCTGCACCAAGTCACAGGACGAGTCATCCAGTGACCCAACAGGATGACCACAAGTTATTAAGTGAATCATGGTGAGGAGTTTGACTTTGTTGAAAAATTTCAAGTTTGGGGTGACCACGGGTCTGACCACGAGTCATGGTCAACCCCATGATTCGTTATGTCACCCGTGGTCAAAGATGGGAGAAGGAAGAAGAGAAGTTGGCAGTTTTGGCGACGGGTCATCACCACAACTCGTTGGGTGCACCACGAGTCGTGGTGTCCCCCATGAGGACCCCTAGGTGATGTTTGGAAATATACTTGACAGATGAAATACCACAAGTCATGGCCAAGGGGATGACTCGTCCAATACCTCGTTGGGACTGACAGTCTATTTTTCCCTGTGAGTTTATTAAGAGCTTTTCCGTAATTCCTATGTTCCTAAGTCCTAAACTATGTCATTTTAAGGTCAAAATGGAGTGTTTTAAGAAGGGTTAAGTCATTCTAATCGTATCCTAATGCATGCGTGCAATTTTAGAAGTTTGAGAGGTGATCAAGGCTAGTTCTTCCTCAATTCTTTTTGGGCTATCAAGGAAGTGTGAAAAATTAGATCTCTTCAGGTATGTAAGGCTATGAATGGGTGAAATTGTCCACATCTATGCCTAATTCCCTCTCAATTCATGATGTTCTAGTTGATGATTTCATGGGGGTTTTACCCAATGCATGAATTCCTATGTTTTAACATGGGTATGATCTACAAATGTTTTGAATGATGAATTATGATTAATGGGAAGACTTTACAATGTTATAAATTACAAATTATGTTTTGAAATTTTCTAAACTTTTATGCCCATCCATGAACGTTCATGAAAGTTTAGATCCATGAGATATATGTTCAAGTATAATGTGATATTTATGAAGAAAGTATGATTTCGAAATAACCATGTTTATGTTCATGTTTTCAAAGTGAATCAAGTTGATTTCAAGTATGTTTAAGCATTAGTCAAGCCCATATGATCAAGTATGATTTAGATTTTCATGAATTAGCTTATCACATAGTTTTGGAGTCAAGAGTCCCATTATTTTCAACTTGTGGTATGGTTTGAGCCAAGGCTCTTGATGTTATGGTTTCAGATTATACATGTATGTTATTATTCAGCTTCTTCATTAGACGATGGTTAGCTTCGTTGAAAAATGATCAAGAGCATATGCATGTTTTTGGGAGTAGTGTCTAGTACTGAATAGGCAAAAGGTCAGTCAACCCTATGCCTCAGGACTACATGCCAACATAGATATGATCAAATTATTTGGGACCTCCTTTGGAGCTTTCCCCTTCCCCCAAGGGGCCTTGAGCTCGATATCGATATCATGGTAGCTCCCTTAGCACTAGAAAGGCTTTGGACGGTTCTTCCCACTTGAGTGTGATAGTCAGGACGACGTAACCCCTATCGTGGTAATGTCGGTTACATGACAAGCCTCCCATTATTCCTCAAGATTTCAGTTTTGCATGTACATCATTCATGATATTATGTTTTCAGTAGGTTTGACCCAATGTTCAATTTTACTTGTGATTATAAGTTTTCAGCTTTGGGTCATTCGATTCAGGTATGGTATTCAGTTATGTTCAGATCATGATTTTAGAAAAAAGCATGCAAACCCTGCTCTCAGAATTCTTATATTGATTATGTTTTATTATATGCATGATTTAATAATTTTACTTAGATTTTTTACATACCTTGAATACTCGGTACATTCCATGTACTGACCGCATACTCTATGATGTATTGTTTTATGATAGAGGATCCGATATTCAGGCTCAGTCCCACTGCTAGTTCAGATTCTTTGGAGTTAGTTTTCCTCAGTTGCAGTTGGTGAGTCCTCATCTTCGAAGGCCTTTCTTACTAGTTGTATTTCATATTTCAGTTTTCACATTTTAGTGAGTTTGTTGGGGTCTTGTCCCATCAACTCGTCAGCTAGAGACTTTTTGTACATAGTGTGTATTCAGCATTTGATTCATGTATGTATTCAGATATTAAGTTTTGTTTATACTTCCACTATGTTATTTATGATGATCTTTCGCTTAATTATGATTAAGTTAGGTGCATGTTCTTTCCATGGGTCGACTTGGAGCCTCTCGGGGTTCCTTGTCCCATGTCTCGATCCAGGCCTAGGTTTTGAAGTGTCCTAGGGTGTTCGAACGTTGCGTTAAGTAGAGTCTTTTTCATGGGTGTGAAACACACCACACTTTTGATGAACAGTCTACGAGACGTTTAGGAAATGTTCCCTTCATTCATGATCTATGTCGTGCGGTGAAATGTCTCTCTATCCTTCTAACTCATGCTATATGTGTTTGTACAATCATGCCTCCCCGTGGAGTTAACGAAAGGAGAAATAGAAATGGAAATATCCAGGAGAATGGCAATAAAGACGGGCACCAACATGCCCCACCATCCCACGAGGAGCATATACCCGAGCCAGTTGCCCACACGGAGTTGAGGGCAACCATTCAAATGTTAGCCTAGGCCTTGACTGGCCGGGTCAATCAACAGGCGATAGCGCATGTCCCTCAAAATGGGAATGCGGTGGAAGTGAGAGTTAGAGACTTTATAAGGATGAACCCTACCGAGTTCCTTGGGTCGAAGGTGAACGAGGATCCACATGAGTTTGTTGAGGAGATTTTGAAGATCACACAGATTATTTGGGTGACGGGGAGGAGTGCGCCAATTTGGTCTCGTATTAGTTGAAGGGGGTTGTGCACATTTGGTACAAGCAATGGAAAGATAGTAGGACAGTTGGATTAGGCCTTATCAGTTGGGATGAGTTCCATGCTGCTTTTCTAGATTGGTTCTTCCCTCGTGAGAGAAGGGAGCTGAAAGCAATGGAGTTTTTGAATCTAAAGCAAGGAAAGATGACGGTTCAGGAATATGCCTTGGAGTTCACTCGTCTGTCCAAGTATGCACCTGAGATGGTGGCAGACTAGAGAGCCTATGTGAGCAGGTTTGTACACGGGATAGCAGACTACTTGGTCAGGGATTGCCAGACTGCGATGCTTCTTTAGGATATTGTCTTTGATCAGATAGTCCTGTATGCCCAGCAGATGGAGGTAGTGCAGATGAGTGAGCGAGAGAGGGGGGCCAAGAGGGCCAGGAGTAATAGCATCGAATTCTCCCAGCAGAGGCCTAGTGGGCACCATCAGCAGTCCCAGCAAACATCTTCAACCCCAACGCCTTCATCTATGAGTGTGCCATCTAGGTCCAGGCATGATCGGAGGGGACGAGCATCAGGATCGAGAGGCCAGAGTAGAAATCTCATAGAGACTAGCCCTCCATAGTGCAGCAAATGTGGCTAGAGACACTCAAGCTAGTGTCTGGCGGGTACAGGTGTTTGCTAAAGGTGTGGAATGCCCGGACACATGCTTAGGGATTGTCCAACAGCCAGACAGGGTCATGATAGGGGTCGAGGCCTAGCTTCCAGTTCATCAGCTCCACCAGAACGCCCAGCTCAGTAGGGGGCATCGACTAGTACAGGTGGAAGGCAACGCCAAAACAGATTCTATGCATAAGCATCCCTTTAGGAGCAGGAGGTCTTCCCAGACGTAGTCACTAGTATGTAACGAGTATTCCACCTTGATGTATATGCTTTGTTAGATCTAGGGGCACACTTTGTCTTTTGTGATGCCCTATGTTGCTAGTAGTTTCAGAGTCAGTCCCAAAATCTTATCAGAACCCTTTTCAGTCTCTACTCTAGTTGGTGATTCAGTTATAGCTAGACCGGGTGTATAGAAAATGCCCTGTCATAGTCCTTCAGGAAGTCACCTCAACAAATTTAGTAGAGCTAGCCATGACCGATTTTGATGTTATTCTCAGAATAGATTGGCTAATTGAATGCTATGCCTCAGTGAATTGTAGAACCCGTACAGTAGAGTTCAGATTTCTGGGTGAGCCAGTCCTAGAGTGGAAGGGTAGTAGAGTTGTGCCTGTTGGTCATTTCATTTCCTACCTTAAGGCCACAAAGATGATTTCTAAGAGTTGCGTGTACCATCTAGTTAGGTTTAAGGATGGTACGTATGAGACATTGACTATCCAGTCAGTTCCAGTAGTATATGAATATCCAGAATTGTTCTTAGATGATCTACTAGGAATTCCTCCCGAGCGGGAGATTGATTTTGGTATTGACCTTCTTTTGATACGCAACTCTATTCCTCCTTACAGAATGGCCCAGCCGAGATAATGGAGTTGAAGCTGTAGTTGAAAGACCTTTTAGACAAGGGATTCATCAGACCTAGNAGGGATTCATCAGACCTAGCAAATCCCCGTGGGGTGCACCAGTCCTCTTTGTCCGGAAGAAAGATGGTTCTCTTTGTATGTGCATTGATTATCAAAAATTGAACAAAGTTACCATCAAGAACAGGTATCCCTCTCCCTAGGATTGATGATTTGTTTGACCAGCTTCAGGGTGCTAAGTGTTTTTCAAAGATAGATCTTAGATCCGGGTACCATCGGCTCAGGGTTCGAGTGAGCGATATTCCGAAGATAGCCTTTAGGACTCGGTATGGTCGTTATAAGTTTGTAGTTATGTCTTTTGGATTGACGAATGCTCCTACAACTTTTATGGATTTGATGAACGGGGTGTTCAAGCCATATCTAGACATGTTCATGATTGTGTTCATAGATGATATCCTTATATATTCTCGGAGCAAGGAGGAGCATGCCGCTCATTTGAGGGTGGTATTACAGACTCTTAAGGATCACCAACTATATGCTAAATTCAATAAATATGAATTTTGGTTGAACTCGGTGGCATTTTTAGGTCACATGGTGTCAAGTGGGGTTGTTTAGGTAGACTCTCAAAAGATAGAGGCGGTGAATAATAGGCCTAGACCGGTGAATCCTTTTGATATCAGGAGTTTCTTGGGTTTAGCTGGTTATTATTGGAGATTTTTTGGGGGATTTTCATCTATTACAGCACCATTGACCAAATTGACCCAGAAGAAAGTGAATTTTCAATGGTCGGAGGCTTGTGAGAGAACTTCCAAGACTTGAAGATTCGACTCACCTCAACACCGGTGTTAACCCTACTCGAGGTTACTGATGGGTTTGTGGTATATTGTGATGCTTCGAGGATCATCCTTAGTTGTGTGTTGATGCAGCATGGTAAGGTTATAACATATGCTTCCAAGCAACTAAAGGATCATGAAAAGAACTACCCGACTCATGATCTTGAACTGGCTGCGGTAGTATTTTCCTTGAAGATTTGGAGACACTATTTGTATGGGGTCCATATAAATGTGTTTACGGACCACAAGATCCTATAGTACGTGTTTACGCAAAAGGATTTGAATCACTGTCAAAGAAGGTGGTTGGAGCTACTCAAGGATTATGAAATAAGTTTCCTTTACCATCCGGACAAGGCTAATCTGGTAGCAGACGCTCCTAGTAGGCTTTCTATGGAGAGTGTGTCTCATGTAGATGAGGGGAGAAAGGAGCTGGTGAAGGATGTGCATCGGCTTGCACGATTGGGAGTTCATTTGGTTGACTCGACCGATAGTGGTGTTATTGTTCAGAATGGATCAGAATCATCCTTAGTGACTTATGTAAAGGATAGACAAGACGAGGATCGTATCTCGGTAAAGTTGAAGGAAGTCATTAAGAATCAGAAGGTAGAGGTCTTCTCCAAAGGGGGAGATGGTGTGCTTCGATATCAGGGTCATTTCTGTGTTCCAGATGTTGATGATTTGAGAGATCGAATGTTTCACGAGGCTCATGGTTCCAGATATTCCATACATCCAGGTGCCACCAAGATGTACTGTGACCTACGGGAATTCTATTGGTGGAATGGCATGAAGAAGGACATAGCGGAGTTTGTGGCTATATGCCCGAAGTGTAAACAGGTGAAAGTGGAGCATCAACGACCGGGGGGTGTGCTTCAATACATCAGTATTCCTACTTGTAAATGGGAGGAGATTAGTATAGACTTCATCACAGGGTTGTCTCACACTCTTCGACAGTATGAATCCATTTGGGTGGTTGTGGATAGGTTGACCAAAGAAGCTCATTTCCTAACAATCAAAACTATCGATTCAGCGGAGGATTACGCTAAATTATACATTCATGAGCTAGTTTAATTGCATGGAGTGCCCTTGTCCATCATATCGAATAGAGGTATTCAGTTTACCTCCTAGTTTTGGAGATCGTTTCAAAAGGGACTTGGTACTCAGGTCAAGCTCAGTAAAGCATTTCACCAGCAAATGGATGGTCAGGCGGAGAGGACTATTCAGACTCTCCAGGATATGTTGAGAGCATGTGTGATTGACTTCAAGGGTAGTTGGGATGATTATTTGCCTCTTATTGAGTTTGCATATAACAACAACTATCATTCCAACATTCAGATGGCTCCATTTGTGGACATCTATGGGTAGAGATGTCGATCGCCTATTGGTTGGTTTGAAGTTGGTGAAGCTGCAATGATAGGACCGGATTCAGTCTATGAGGCCATGGAGAAAGTTTAGCTTATAAGGGACAGGTTGAAAACAACTCAGAGTCGCCAAAGTCCTATATAGATGTAAGGAGGATGGATCTTAAGTTTGGAGTTGATGATTGGATTTTTTTAAAGGTATCTCCCATGAAGGGAGTGATGAGGTTCGTGAAGAAAGGAAAACACAATCCCCAGTATGTTTACCCGTACCAAATGGTGAAACGGGTTGGCAAGGTAGCATATGAATTAGAGTTGCCTTCAAAATTAGCTTCAGTTCATCTAGTTTTCCATGTATCACTCTTAAAGAAGTTTTTGGGTGACCCAACTCTAGTTGCTCCAATGGACAATGTTGGTGGGAAAGACAACCTTAGTTATGAAGAGGTTCCAGTGGAAATACTGGATCGTCAGGTTCATAAGCTAAGAAATAAAGAAGTAGCTTCAGTTAAGGTTTTATGGAGGAATCAACATATTAAGAGAGCTACGTCGAAAGATAAAGAAGATATGATGTCTAAATACCCGCATTTATTCCCTTCCGGCTCAGTTTCATCTTAAGGTATCAGTTTCCTCTTTAGTATCTATTCAGTTTTTGGAGGCAGCCATTCCATCAATTTTAGCTTATATGATCAGTATTTGAGTGTGATGATTGCATTTCTCTACATTTCAGTATGTTTTCTAACATTCGGGGATGAATGTTCCCTAGGGGGAGATACTGCAATGCCCCGAAACCCTAAGATCAGACTTGGGACTTGAAATAGAGAAAATAGGATTTTCTGCACCATGTCACAAGACGAGTCATCCAATGACCCATCAGGATAACCATGACTTGTTAAGTGACTCGTGGTGAGGAGTTTGACTACGTTGAAAATTTTTAAGTTTGGGGTGACCTCGGGTGCGACCACAAGTCGTGTTCAACCCCACGATCCGTTAGGTCACCCGTGGTCAAGGATGGGTGAAGGAAGAAGAGAAGCTGCCAGTGTTGACAATGGGTCATCACCATGACTCGTTGGGTGCACCACGAGTCATGGTGTCCCCTGTGATGACCCCTAGGTGATGTTTGGCAGTGTACTTGATGGATCAAAGACCACGAGTCGTGGCCACGGGGACTACCCGTCCAGTCCCTTATCGGGACTGGCAGTTTGTCTTTTCCTGCAAGTTTATTAAGGGATTTTCCTTAATTCCTATGTTCCTAAGCCGTAAAATACGTTGTTTTAAGGTCATAATGGAGTGTTTTAATAAGGATTAAGTCATTCTAATCCTATCCTAATTCATGCATGAAAGTTTATAAGTTTGAGAGGTGATCAAGGCTAGTTCTTCAATTTCTTCCTCAATTCTCTTTGGGCAATCACGAAAGTGTGAAAAATTAGATCTCTTCAGGTACGTAAGGCTATGAATAGGTGAAATTGTCCACACCCATGCCCAATACCCTCTCAATTCATGATGTTCTAATTGATGATTCCATGGGGGTTTTTCCCAATGCATGAATTCCTAAGTTTTAATCAAGGGTATGATCTAAGAATATTTTGAATGATGAATTATAATAATGGGCAGATTGTACAGTGTTTTAAATTATAAATTATGTTTTCAAATTTTCTAAACTATGATGCCCATCCATGAATGTTCATGAAAGTCGAGATCTATGAGATATATGTTCAAGTATGATGTGATGTTTATGAAGAAAGTATAATTTCGAAATACCCATGTTTATGTTCATGTTTTCAAAGTGAATCAAGTTGATTTCAAGTATGTTTAAGCATTAGGCAAGACCTTATGATCAAGTATTATTTAGGTTTTCATGAATTAGCTTACCACATGATTTTGGAGTGAAGACTCCCATTATTTTCAGCTTGTGGTATGGTTTGAGCCAAGGCTCCTCATGTTATAATTTTAGATTATGCATGTATGTTATTATTCATATGCGTCATTAGATGATGGTTAGCTTCGTTGAAAAACGATGGAGAGCATACCCATGTTTTTGGGAGTAGTGTCTAGCACCGAGTAGGCTAAGGGCCAGTCAACCCTATGACTCAAAACTACGCGCCAACGAGGTATGATTAGATATTATTTGGGACCTCCTTTGGAGCTTTCCCCTGCCCCCAAGGGGCGTTGAGCTTTATATCAATATCTTGGTAGTGCCCTTAGCCCTGGAAAGTCTTCGGACTATTCTCACTTGAGTGTGATGTCGGGACCATGTAACCTCTATCGTGGTAATGTCGGTTACATGACGAGCCTCCCATTGTTCCTCACAATTTAAGTTATGCATGTACATCAGTCATGATATTATGTTTTCAGAAGGTTTGACCCAATATTCAGTTTTACTTATGATTATGAGTTTTCATCTTTGGGTCATTCAGTTATGATGTTCAGTTATGTTCAGATCATGATTTCAGAAAAATAGCATGCAAGCCCTACTCTCAGAATTCTTATCTTGATTATGTTTTATTTTATTCATGATTTAATGATTTTACTTGTTTAGCGGTTTTACTTACCTTGCATACTCGTACATTCCACATACAGGCCGCATACTCTATGTTGTATCATTTCATGATAGAGGAACCGATATTCAGGCCCTGTCCTACCGCTATTCAGATTCTCCGGAGTTAGTTTTCCTCAATTGCAGTTGGTGAGTCCTCATCTAGCAAGGGCCTTTCTTACCAGTTGTATGTCGTATTTTCAGTTTTCAGATTTTAGTGAGTTTGTTGGGGTCTTGTCTCATCAACTGGTCAGTTAGAGGCTTTTTGTACATGCTATGTATTCAACATTGGATTCAAGTATGTATTCAGATATTAAGTTTTTTTAGACTTCTTCTATGTTATTTATGATGATCTTCTGCTTAATTATGATTGAGTTAGATGTATGTTCATACCATGGGTCCACTTGGAGCCTCTCGGTGTTCCTTGTCCCATGTCTCGATCCCGACCTATGTTCGGGTCGTGACACAACTTATCAAGAATCTGATCCATGAAGTGCATTGAAAAGTGATCTTTTTGGGTCCAATGATTAAGTTTCCGGTAGTCTATGCAAATCCGCCAACTTGTAACTGACCTTGTTAGTATCAGCTCATTCCACTAGTTTGGCACGACTATGATCCCGCCTTTCTTTGGGACACACTGTATCGGGCTCACCCACTTACTGTCAGCAATGGGGTAAACTACACCAGCATCGAGCTATTTTATAATCTCTTTCTTAACAACCTCTTTTATCGGTGGGTTCAATCGTCTTTGGTGCTCTACGCTAGGTACACAATTTGGCTCAAGCTTAATTTTATGGGTGCAAATGCTTGGGGGAATACCGATGAGGTCAGCAATGGTCCACCCAATTGCCTTTTTGTATCTTTTAGTACTGACACCAAGGCCTTCACTTTCCATTCGGTAGGATTTTCTGCTATAATCACTGGCAAGGTGTTGTTCTCCCCCAGAAAAGCATATTTCAAATGTGGGGGTAGAGCTTTGAGTTCTAGGACTAGTGGCACCTTAACTGATGGTTTTGTTGGAGGGGTCACCCTGTTCTTTAAATCAAGGTCCAACTTCTTTGGCCTGAAGTTGTATGACCCCATTCCCTCCAAGGCATTGACTATCTCCATATATCCATAAACATAATCTCCCTCATAATTCATTAGGACTTCTACCAGTGTCTCAACAATCATTCGTGCCACCATAGGCACAGGTAGCCTCTTGTCCTCCATCAAGGTGCTCACAGGGGTTAATCTAGTGTTAGGGTTTCCATGCAATAGCCTGAATAGAAAAAAACAAAATAAAAATGTAAACGGGGAAAATAACAAGTAAAATTTAAACATAGGCAATTACTCTAATCCTAAGCCATATTTTCTAGCAATGGTGCCACTTTTGATAACGCTCAAATCACACTCCTGTAAAAGTATGACGTGGATGTTGTTAATAAATAACCCAACTTGGTTGGGGTCTATCCCACAAGGAATATGGTCAAGATATATAATAATGCTAGTATTTAAGCTTTTAAGTCTGTTATTTCCTCAAGAGGGGGTGTTTGTAAGGAAGTAAACACGCAACAGTATTGAAAAGTGATTTTTTATCAAGATGATGCAATTAACTAGGGAAGTGTTTCCTATGGATTCATAACTACTTTGGGTTTTACATTTGTGATCTATCCCAATATTTGACTTGTAGAACTGATAACATTGGTTCATCCAAATGACTAGTTCGTCCCTATTGGATGACTATACTCAATTATCCGATTAGGTTGAGTGATTTCACTTTAAATGTTATAAATTAATTCAAAATTAACTATCCTGCGACCACAGCTCAGGTCATACAATAAACCATAAAATTCAAGACTTTGTTGTTCTTCTCTTTTCCTAATCTCTACCTCTTTAGATTCAATCAAGCAGAGAATTCGGGAAAGTCCTAACGTTGCGCTAATGTTTGAGATGAAGAGAATACAATACAAGAATTAATATTGGTTTAGAATCACTTTGTGAAAACCCTATTTTGTTAGTTCACCATGGTTCCCACAATCCTAGTTTTAGAGGTTTTAGCCTCTTATCATTGTAAAAACACAACTTACATTCATAGATGAAAACATAATTTAGAACTTACAATGATGGTTGAAAAAGTAAACCCACTTGATGATTGCACAAAAATGATGAAGAAGAATTCAAAAACAATGTAAGAATCAATGCAAGAAACTCTCCAAAAGTTGTTCTCAATACTCCCAAAAGTCGGATACTAGTCAAAAGAATCGAACTCTTATTTAAAATAACCTAGAAAAGTGTTTATACAAATATTTAGAAACCTTTCCTAAATTAACAAGAAAACTGATAAATTGTCACCGCCTTCATCTATGACTCATACCATGATGGTACAAGTATAACCTCTGCTCGTACAATGTCTGGAAACTTCTGATTTTGTCTAAGTGTTGGAAATTGGTACGACTTGTACAATGATCCTACAAGTCGTACAATCCTTTCATGGAATGAATTTGAGATTTCTAGCATCCTCTGAATAATTTCACGAGTGTCTTGATACGACTCGTACCTTCCTTCTGCGCCTCATGACTACCTCTCATACCTTGAGATTTGCCATTCCTCAATCATTGTGAACTTTACCATGGCTCCTTGGTATGTGTTTTAGGTAGGCATCACAATCCGTTGTTGCTACCCGTACCAAGAGACTAACCTAGTGCAGCTTCTTCTAAAGTTTTCTACAACTGCCTTGGTACCACTCATACCTCGAGTCGTAAATTGGCCTTTTCCTTAAGCTCATCTTCTGTACTTCTCCACGACTCTCAATATGGCTCGTATTGAATTCTCTACTTGGCCCTTTTCTGCACTCTTTTCACTTTTTTTCTTGGTTTCAACTCCAACACATAATGTCCATGAAAACATAGCAAAGGTGCATCATATACGTATAAACACACCTAAGAACATGCTTATTTCCTTAGTTTTAAGCATCAAAAGTGCTATAAACCCACAACATATCATCTCCACCTTGGGAACATTCATCCTTGAATATAAATTAAGCATACTAGAAGGATAAGGAAGGAACTGCAATCCCATAACTGAATAGTTATAGCTGAAAATTGACAAAATGACTGACTCTAAACTGAGACACATGTCTGAATTGAATTCATTAAACATACATTAATACTAGTATTACACCCCAAAATATTTTTGGTGATTATTTAATGTTTGTATGCTATGTTAAGGGAAGTACAGACTATATATTAGTTGTAGGTGAGGAGGGAAACATATACAAAGGGAAAAGAAAAGAATATGAAGTTCATAAATAAGGGTCAACTTTAAATGACAATATCTACCAATCTATAGTGAGTTAGAAGCCCCACGACCTATCAAATTAAAAGTCTTTGAGTCTAGTCTTTAAAACATGATACCGCTAATCAATCGGAGTTTGGAGTAAAATGCTGTATGCACTTTACAGTGGCACTGTGGGGCAGTGTCAAGAAATGGTGGCTAAGGTGCGAGATTTCACCAAAATTAACCCGTTCGAGTTTCATGGTTCGAAGGTGGACGAGGATCCACAAGAGATGGTCACTGACCAAACCCCTTTATATTTTGAGTTTTTTATTATGAAATCACTTTCACCTTTCTAAATTTCGAGTTGCCTACTTATACTCCTAAATTCTCTCTATATTTTCAGTATCAACCAAGGTAATTAGACAGGAAACATCAAGCTACATTCCCTTCAAATACATGACAAGAGAAGAAAGTTCATTTCCAAGTATGTAAGGTGTGTTTTGGAGCTCATTTTGGCAGTTGTTTGGGAGAAGTTGCTGCATTTTATGAGCTGGTTCTACTGCTTATATATCAAACTTCAAGTAGGGATTAAGGACAAGATGAAAGGTAAGTATTTCACCCTCTTTAAACCCCTCAAATTGCAAGCAAATGGGCTGGAATTTGACAGCTAAGTGAGCTGCCGATTGGACTATTTTGAATTGAGTTCTTGCTCATTTATTAATATTTTTGGCAGTTTCTTTGGCTGGAAATATACCTCATATTGAGTGGAAGGACTACAGAATAATTTAGGTAATTTTTCCTCATATTTTCTCCCTCAAAATCTTATGGAAAGAAGTAGAGAAAATGGCTAAATATTGTTGATGTTGCCGTGTGATGTTGTTGCTATTGTGACTGCCTTTGGTAAATTATTTGTGGATTCATTTTATGCTACAGATTAAGCTTATTGTTAGAATATAAATCCAATGGATTAAGTAGGTTTAAGGATGGTCATTGAAATAGGAAATTTGCTAAAGAAAAGTTCATCAGGAAAAAGTATGTAAGGCGCCCCATTCGTCGTTTTATCAAGCATGATTCGTGCGTTGTGAGTTGAATGAGCCAGAAAACATTTTACATGTATTGAGGCAGTATGTTAAACTTCATTTAAGCTTTAAATTTTCATATTTTATTGAAGCTAAATGTTGAGATTATGTCTAGCTCAAAGAGGCGCTTAAATTGTAATGTTGTGTTAATGATTGTCGTAGTTGTACATGGAGTTTGAGACCCCTCAGCGTGGGTATTGTTAGCTGGTCCTTTACATTATGTATGAGGTTCTTTTCACCTTATGAAATTAGAAATGAAGCTAAGACGGTGACATAAGAATAACATATGCTAAGAATGGATGTCTAGCTAGTAAGGCTAAATGAGGGTACCAACATAGTTTTTTCCTAACATGCTCACCTATATTTATGTACAGATGTTTTAGAGTTCTTAATTCATAAAAGGAATTCCATAACTCATATTCCTTAAGATCTTGTGAAGTTATCGAGTTACCGGGTGCTAAAGTAGCGAACATTGACACTAAATATCCATAATAGAGTCTGATTACTTCCAGTAGAGTTTAAGTTCAGTATAAGCTTTCTAAGTTGAATTCAAGTATTCATATGGAGTTCAAGTATTCTAAAGTTGGTTCTAAGTATCCAGAGTTGGTTCTAAGAACTCGTAAGCAATGTCTTGTGCCATCTTCCTTGAATCTCATGTTCATCTTAAGCTTCCAAGTCAAGTTATGTCTTATGTCCCCTTTTTTCAGTTGCTAACAGTATGAAGTTTAGTTCCTTTGTATTGGACCTATTAGCTAAGTCAGTTACTTTACATTGTTGAGTCAATTACTTTGCATTTTTCAGTTAGTCCTCTGAGTTTGACCCGTTATTTGAGTCAAACATATATTGCATTGGTCAACTGCTGGTCTCAGTATTAGTTTGCTCATTGGCATGTTTTGCATTGATTACTGCATGCCCTCTCTATTTTGAGTATCATATGTCTAATTGTGTGATTTCATGGGGTAAATGTTGCACGCCCTCTCTGGTTCGAGTATCAGATGGCTAATTATGCGAAGGATGATATATGAAAATCCTGGTCCAAGTATCACGTCAGTCGTAAAGTCCTGGTTCAAGTATCAGGAAACTCTAAATGTACTGGTCCGAGTATCAGGCAGCTATACTTAAATCCTGGTCCGATTATCCGGTAACCACCGAGTCGATTCTTATAAAATCCAATCCAAGTATCGGAAGTGTTGGCATATGAGTCAGTTATGTTATACTCATGCATAGAGTCTGCATATAAGGTAGTTAGTTGCAGAGTTATAGAGTATGTCTCTCTAACCTACCTTCAGAGTTATGTTCAACTATTGTTTGTAATTATTTATGTTGACAGGTTCAGGAGTGTCAGGTTGTTACTATTCCCTTCTCTAGTTTAGTTATCTTTGGTATTGCTTTATATACAGCTTCAGTCTTACATATCAGTGCATTTCTTTGTACTGACGTCCCTTCGCCTGGGAACCCCTGCAATCGTGTTGTAGGATCAGATAGGAGCTCAGATCGATCGTTACAGTAGGATCTCAGATCAAACGGAGAATTGGTATGCTCCTTTCATAAGTCATGAACATGAGTAATTGAAAACATGAGGAACAGTGGGAGATTCTTATAACCAACGTACCCCACATGAGCAACATGAAGCCCAACCCCCAAATCCGTATTCAGAAGGGTGTTCATACCTTTTCAAGGATAGAACCATGAAAAAGGTATGATATCACTCATGGGTGGCCCATTCGAGCATGGGAAACACTCTCGTGGAGGACCCCATCATGCCTATGTTGGCGCGTAGTTCTAAGATCTGGGTGCGATTGAACCCCGACCTACTCGATGTTAAATATTACTCCCAAAATATATATAGTGCTAATATCATAATCATGAAACATACTTGAAGTACATGGGCTAGTTCAAATCATGAGATTCATAAACATGCTTGAGATACGTGAACTAGTCATAAAATTAGCCCGTGAGGCGGCCATGATCATAAACTTGATATATATAAAAGCCATGCATACTTGAGGAAATCATCATACTCTAAAATTCATAAATTCATGAAAGGTTCTTGTGTAAATCATGCATTATGATTACAAAACATAATTTAATTCATCATACTTGAAATCATGGACCCATAAGCTTAAATTTCATAAATCATGCATAATAGGGCATAAACTTCATAAACTAGAAATCATGAGTTAATAATTAAACTGAGGATTAAAACTTCCCTAATAGCCATGAAACATCGATCATAAAATGAAGGGATTATACCCATAGAGAAAGCATGGAAGATATCACAAAAATTGGATAGTAACCCTACAGTTCAATTTGACATGCATTAGAGACTTGAATCATAGAATTGTGATGAAATTGGGCATGAGGGTGGAATATTTTCCCCCATTCATAACCCTACATACCTTGGTAAATGTTTTTCTAAGCTTGCTTTGAACACCCGAGAAGATTAGAAGAGAATTGGATGAGGAACCCTAGCTTGATATTGGAAGAGGATTTCAAATCTAATGAAATTACGAGACCATAATGACTTAGGCTAAGTTAAACCCCTTAAAACACTATTTAAGAAGCCCAAAACAACGTCATTATGGAATTATAAGCTTAGAAACCTATAGAACTATCCTTTGGAAAATGTATTAAAGTTCCAAACTATCAGCTGCAACGACCCATCTAACGAGTCGTTGTCAGACTTGATTACTCGTTGGATCCACCTGTTGATTCTGGAGTAGTTATGTTACTCTTTTGCTTCCCCAACCAAGGGCTAGATAGGACAAGTCGTTATATGTAACAATGAATCATCACTCCTCTCGTTGTCACCACGGTCACACCTTCCCTGATTCTAAAATCCTTCCAACGGATCAATACCATAGGTCGTCACATGCCGAGATGAGTCGTGGTATTCTTCCGTTGTCTTTGAACCAAATTTTACCCTTTTCTGAACTCCACTTAATGACCCATTACATGAACTAATGAGTGTTCACTTGACTCGTTGTCTATGGGAATCTTTGACTAAGGTCTTACAATGGGTCCCACAACGTGTCATTGTTCCTTACAACAACTCGTTCCTTGAGTGGTTCTATGACTCTGGTGCCATTTCCTGCTAAAAGTCTCGGGTCTGATCTGGGGGACTTTTGGGGTGTTACATTATCTCCCCCTTGGGAATATTCATCCTTGAATATATATTAAGCATACTAAAAGACTAGGGAAAGAACTGCAATCCCAAAACTTAATAATCATAGCTGAAAACTTACGGAGTGACTGACTCAGGACTGATTTGCATGATTGAACTGAGTTCATAAAACATACATGCATGCTATAACATGAAAGGAACTGAGAGACATAGACTTGAAATGAAACTGAATAGAGTACCATGAGGGAGACTGGTACCTCATACGGAAAATGAGCCAAAATGGAAAAGATGCGGGTATTTAGCCATCATATCTACTTCAGCTTCCCACGTAGCTCTCTCAACAAGCTAATTTCTCTATAAAACTTTCACTGAAGCTACTTCCTTATTCCTCAACTTCTGAACCTGGCGATCAAGGATTTCAACTGGAACCTCCTCACAAGTAAGGTTATCCTTCACACTAATTCTTTCTACTGGAACAACTAAGGCTGGGTCACCACTGCACTTCTTCAATAGAGATACATGAAAAACTGGATGTACCGAAGCTAACCCTATCGGTTGCTCCAACTAATATGCCACCTTGCCAACTCACCTAATAATCCTATAAGGACCAACATATCAGGGACTAATCTTCCTTTCTTATCGAATCTCATCACTCCCTTCATGGGAGACACCTTCAAAATCACCCATTCATCAACTTCTAACTCATGCTCTCTCCGCCTAACATCCGCATAAGATTTCTAACGCCTCTGAGCTATTTTCAGCCTCTCTCTAATGAGCTTAACTTTCTCCATAGCCGCATGAACTGAATTAAGCCATATCAACATAGCCTTTCCTACCTCAAACCATCCAATAGGTGACCTATACCTCCACCCGTAAAGAACCTCAAACGAAGCTATCTGAATGTTGAAGTGATAACTGTTATTGTAGGTAAAATCAATCACACACCTTCTCAACATGTCTTGAAGAGACTGAATGGTCCACTCGGCCTAACCATCAATCTGCAGGTGAAAAGTCATGCTAAGATTTAACTGGGTATCAAGGCCTTTCTGAAATGACCTCCTAAACAGAGAGGTGAATTGAGTGCCCCTATCTGAGATGATGGACAAAGGAACTCCATGCAAATGAACCAACTCCCGAATACACAGTCTAACATAATCCTCAGCTAAATCGGTAGATGTGATGAATTGGAAATGGGCTAATTGGTCAACCTATCCATAATCACCCATATAGAGTCATACTATCGGTGTGTACGAGGTAAACCTATAATGAAGTCCATATTGATCTCTTCCCACATCCAAGTAGGAATGCTAATATCCTGAAGCATACCTTCAGGTCTCTGATGCTCAACCTTCACTTATTGGCAATTCGAACACTTAGCCACAAACTCTATTATGTCCTTCTTCATGTCATTCCACCAATAGACTTCACGTAGATCATGGTATATCTTACTGGTACCTGGATGTATAGAGTACCTAGAGCCATGAGCCTCACTCAACATCTGCTCTCTCAAGTCATCTTTAGTCGGCACACATAATCGACCCTAATAATAGAGTACACCATCTCCCCCTTCGGAGAAAACCTCCGCTTTCTTATTCTAAAAAGCTTCCTTTAGATTCACTAGGATAGGATCCTCATCTTGCCTTACTTTAACCTCCGTCACCAATGAAGGCTCCGACCCATTTTGAATAATAACACCACCACCCATCTAGTCTGTAAGGTGAACCCCTAAACGATCAAGCCTATGGAAATCCTTCACCAACTCCTTTCTTCCATGCTCTACATAAGACACACTCTCCTTGGACAACCTAATAAGAGCATCCGCCACTACATTGGCATTGCTTGGACGATAAAGGACACTCATGTCATAGTCCTTGAGAAGCTCTAGCCATCTCCTTTGCTTCAAATTTTGGTCCTTCTAAGTGAACACGTATTGAAGGCTCCTGTGATCTGTGAATACATCTACGTGTACCCCATACAAATAGTGCCTCCAAATCTTCAAAGCAAACACCACATCTGCTAAATCTAAGTCATGTGTCGGATAATTTGTCTCATGATTCTTAAGCTGTCTAGAGGCATATGCAATGACCTTACCATGTTCCATCAACATGGAAAGGAATAGCAATGGATTCTTATAGAGCATCCAGGAAAAAGCAGATTCAATCGGACAATGAATTCTTACATGGTCCAAGGAAATCAAAGGTCCGCTTCCACAAATTTGATCTATATTAAATCTCTTAATATCATAATAGCTTATATAGTCATGATTACAACCTAGACTAACCCTAGAGGCATCACAATACACAAAAAAGCTATCTTGCCCTCCAATAGGGTCAGTACTGGGGCTGAAGTGAGTCGAGTCTTTAACTCCTATCAACTCTTCTCACAAGCATCTGACTGTTGAAATTTGACCTTTTTCTAGGTTGACTTAGTCAATGGTGCTGCAATGGATGAAAATCCCTCTACGAACCTCATGTAGTAGTTAGTTAAACCCAAAAAGCTCCTAATATCTGTAGGACTGATAGATCTAGGACAATTCTTCACCGCTTCTATCTTTTTAGAGTCCAATAGCACACACTCACTAGAAACTACATGACCCGAAATGCTACTAAGTTCAGCCAAAACTCACACTTGATGAATTTAGAAAATAACTGGCGAACCTTGAGACTCTGCAACGCAATCCTCAAATGAGCGGTATGCTCCTCCTTGCTCTAAGATTATATGAGGATATCATCAATACAAAGATATCCAAATATCTCTTTAAAACCCTTTTAATCAAGTCCATAAAAGCTGCAGAGCATTCATTAGTCCAAAAGAAATAACTATGAACTCATAGTGACCATTCTTAGTCCTAATGTCACGACCCGAACATAGGCCCGAATTAAGACGCGGAATCTAGAATCATAAATGGATCCAAGTCAACCCATGAAATGAACATGATAACTTAATATCATCATAAACAAAGCTGATAATAAAATTCGAAAATACCAGAAATTTGAATAAAAAAACATCTATCCAATGGTAACATTGTAACACTGAAACCAAAGCTGAAAATATAAGTCTACGTGTAAAAATCCTCTAACATATTGGCGAGTTGATGGGACAACACCCCAACTAGCCCACTAGAAGTCTGAACTGAAAACAACATAACTTCACTAATAGAAGCTCCTCGAAGGATGTGGAGTCACCAAACAATAGCATTGGGATAAACTTGGGAGATTGGCTAATGGTGAAATTGAGTCTGAATGTCTAAACCTGTATCATGAAATGATACAACATAGAGTATGCGGTTAGTACTTAGAATGTACTGAGTGTGCAAGGTAAGTAAAATAGGTTGAGTAAATAAAGATGGAAATAATGCATATCATAAATAATAACATCATAATATTCTAAGAGTAAAGGTTGCATGCTGATATATGAAAACATGAATAGATATAAATTGAATCTTATATCTAGATCCAATGACCAAAAAATTAAAAATAAATGCATATGGCTTGACAAATCTGAAATCATAGGTAAAAGCTCACAAACTGATCCTTGGATCAAACTTGTTGAAAACTTGACATAATATCTTTTATTATATGCATTACTGAAATCATGAGGAACAATAGGAGACTCATCTTAATCGACAACTACCATGTATGAGCGCATGATGATTCCATGTCTTTCCTATGTGGAGAAGGGTCATCCTAAGACTTCCCAAGGAAAAGGATTAAGTAAGGTGTGATATCACGGTGTGCAGTTGGGCCAGGGGAAACGCGCTCTTGAGAGGCCATGAAGTATACCTAAGTTGACGCGTAGTTTATGAGACTAAGGAACCTTGGAACCCTTAGCCTACTCGGTGCTAGACCCTACTCTCAAAACATATATAATGCTCATATAATCATATATCAAAACATAACTTAAATCTTAACATATAGGGAGTCTTGACTCCAAAACCTGAGATAACTGAACTTATTAGCCATGGCTAAATCATGAAATCATGCTTAACTCGAGTGGGCTTGCCCAAATCTTAACATCATGTTTGCATGAAATAGACATCATAAGTAAAATCATAAATACGTACATGGGTAATTTATAAAACATTCATACATGCTAGATTTTTCATCATACTTGAAACCATCACTCATAAACTATACTTTTTAATAAACTTGCACAATTGGGAAATATCTTCTAAAACATTAACTTATGAATTTGTAATTAAAAACATGCATAAAATCTGCCCATTAATCATCAAACAAACTTTAAGATACAGAGGGAAACAACCCATAAACAATTTGTAAGAAATCTATGACATTAGATTGAAATCACTTTTAAATCATGATTTAAGGTGAGATGTGTTTCATGAAATTAAGGAGGATTATGGGCATGAGGGTGGAACAAATCCTCATTCATGTCCTCACATACCTAGAAGAATCAAATCTACACTTTCCCTAGAAAGCCCAAATGAAATTGAAGAGAAATTGGGAAATTCTAGGCTTGATCTTCAATTGAGGGGTCTAGGCTTGCATGCATGGGAGGGGGATAGATTAGAATAGGTTTAACCCTCCTAAAACTCTCCTATAGAGCTTAAAAAGGCGTATGAATTATGGAAATGCCCTTACTGAAATTGCTGAAAATTTTACTCTACCAAATGTCACAACTCACACCACGAGTAGTACCTTCATACCATGACTGGTGGTTAACATCTATAGTCATCACTATTTTTCCTGACTTTTTGATGTTTTCCATGGGTCAAACCACCACTTGTACCACCAACCTACGAGTCGTTAGATCTACCCTAGGTCGCTTCTTCCAAGATCCTTAGTTTCTTCTCATGGGTGCAGGCCATGACTCATTCTTTCACACTACCAGTCGTACCCTAACTCGTTCCTTCCAAATTTGATACACAAAGGATTTCTTATGACTACAAACCATGATTCTACCATCAATCTATGACTCATGGATTGCTCTCATAGGTCAATCATTCAGCTCCTCCATCCTTCTAACAAATCGTACATTGACCTGCGGTTTCCTACAATGCGTCGTACAATGATTTGTACCTTCTATCCAGGGTAAATCATTCTTCAAACCATGATTCATCCTATGACTCATGACATGATCCCACGATTCATACCTTGATTCATTGTCATTGAACTCCTCCTGTAGATTCTAACAACAACACTTCCTATGATTCGTACCTTCTCGTAAGGACTCAAACCTTAAGTCATCCTGTGAAAAATTTTCCTTCTTTTTTGCTGAACACATACCATATCTCGGGTCTAGTCTTAGGAATCTTTGGGGTATTACAATATCTTCCCCTTGGAAACATTCTTCCCTGAATGTGGGTAAACATACCAAATAGCTGGGGAAAGGAACCGCAATCCCAAATGCTGAGTATCTGAAGATGAAAATTGACTCTGGACTTATATACATGACTTAACCGAATTCATGAATCACACACAAATGCACTAACATAAAGGAAACTAAGACACATGAACTAGAGATGAAACTGGAATAAAGTACTAAGGAGGAAACTGGTACCTCAAGCTAGAACTAAGCCGATAGGGAAAAGATGCAGATATTTAGCAGTCATATCTAATTCATTTTCCTTGTAGCTCCCTCAATAAGTTGATTTCTCCACAGAACCTTTGCTGAAGCTAATTATTTGTTTCTCAACTTTTGAACCTAACGATTAAGGATCTCAACTGGCACCTCCTCATAGCTAAGGTTATCCTTCACACCTATGCTCTCCACCGAAACAACCAAATTCGGATAACCAATGCACTTCTTTAAAAATGATACATAGAAGACCGGATGTATCGAAGCCAACTCTGTTGGTAGCTCTAACTCATAGGCCATTTTTCCAACACATGTCACAATCCAGTAGGGACTAACATATCAGGGACTAATCTTCCCTTTCTTTCTTTACTTCATCACCCCTTTCATGGCAGATACCCTCAAGAACATCCAATCATCAACTTCAAACTCAAGCTTTCTCCGCCTAACATCAACATATGACTTTTGATGAATTTGAGTTACTTTCAGCCTTTCCTTTATAAGTTGAACTTTCTCCATAGCCTCATGAACTAAATCTGGCCTTATCAACGTAGCTTCACCTACCTCAAACCAACTAATAGGCGATCCATATCTCCACGCATAAAGAGCCTCAAACGGAGCCATCTGAATACTAGTGGTAACTATTGTTGTAAGAAAACTCGATAAGAGGTAAATGATCGTCCTCAAGAGTCTAAATGGTCCACTCAGTCTGACCATCCATCCATGTGTGAAAAGTTGTGTTAAGCTTGACTTGAGTACCAAGTCCCTTCTTAAACGACTACCAAAATTGCGAGGTAAGCGGAGTACCTCTATATGATATGATGGACAAGGGAATTCCATGCAGCTGAACTAATTCCCGAATGTATAATTTAGCATAATCCTCTACTGAGTCGGTAGTTCTAACTGATAGGAAGTGAGCTGCTTTTGTCAATCTGCCTACAACCACCTAAATAGAGCCATGTTCTTGACGTGTGTGTGGTAACACTGTGATGAAATCCATATTGATTTCTTCCCAATTCCATGTGGGAATACTTATGTCTTATAGCACACCTCCAGGTCTCTGATGCTCAACTTTCACTTGTTGACAGTTTGGAAACTTATCCACAAACTCTACTATGTCCTTCTTCTATCCATTCCACCAATAGACTTCCCATATGTCACGGTACATCCTAGTGGCACCTAGATGTATAGAATATTGGAAACCATGAGCCTCATGCAACATCCGCTCCCTCAAATCATCAACACCTGTAACACACAAACAACCGTGATATTGAAGTACTCCATCTCTCCCTTGGGAGAAGACTTCTACCTTCCTATTCTGAACCGCTTCCTTCAACTTTACCAAAATAGGATGCTCATCTTTTCTGTCCTTGACCTCAGTTACCAAAAAGGATTCTAAAATATTTTGAACAATAACACCACCATCTGTCAAATAAACAAGGTGAACTCATAAACGAGCAAGCCTATGGACATCCTTTACTAACTCTATCCTTTCATCCTTCACATGAGAAACACTCTCCATGGATAGCCTGCTAAGAGTATCCGCTACTATATTAGCCTTGCTCGAATGATAAAGGATACTCATGTCATAGTCTTTGAGATGCTCTAAACACCTACAGTGTCGCAAGTTCAGGTCCTTCTAAGTAAAAACATATTGTAGGCTCTTGTGGTCTGTAAACACATCCACATGGACCCCATACAAATAATTTTTCAAAATCTTCAATGTGAACACCATTACTACCAATTACAAGTCATGCGTTGGATAGTTCTTCTCATGATTCTTAAGATGTCTAGAGGCATATGCAATAACCTTACCATGCTACATCAACACACAACCAAGACCAACCCTAGAGGCATCACAATATACAACAAATTTGTCTGTACCCTTAGGTAGAGTCAATACTGGGGCTGAAGTGAGTCGAGTCTTTAACTCTTGAAAACTCTTCTCACAAGCATCCAACCACTGAAATTTGACTTTCTTCTAGGTAAACTTAGTCAACAGTGCTGCAATGGATGGATATCATTCCATAAACCTCCTGTAGTAACTAGCTAAACCCAAGAAACTCCTGATATCCAAAGGATTAACTTGTCTAGGCCGATTCTTTACAACTTCTATCTTTTGAGAGTCCACCTACACACACTCGCTTGACACTACGTGGACCAAAAATGTTACCGAGTTCATAGCTGAAACTGTCTAGACAAGTTCGAACGCCTTCTACTAAACTGATGAGCTGCTGGGACAAGCCCTCAGCTAACTCCCAAAGTCTAAAAACTGAAACATTATAAAACAAGAACATAAACCACGTTCTCGGAAGGTGAGGACTCACCACTAAAAATTGGGAGAGGAAGGAGCGTATCTAGCTACGCGGATAAACCTGGAGAGCTGAATCTATATCATGAAATGATATAGCACAAGAGGCGTGCAGTCAGTACTTGGAATGTACCGAGTATGAAAGGAGCGTAAACAAACCAACTTAAAATATTAACAGAAGGAAACCATGTAAAACATTTTAATGTCGAGGTAATTCAAAAGAGATACGACAAACTTATACGAGATTCACATATTCAATTAACATAACCACATTATAAAGACATGCATTATTATAGTAACTGATCTTGGGCAGATTTATATGCCCAAGTGATACTCAAATGCGTCGTTTCGTCTTGTTTATCTAACGATGTTTGTACATTCTCATGTAAATTGTAGTATAGAAGTTGTAGTAAAATGTGAACTATACTAACAACATGATTAGCGTTGTTTTCCAGGAAAAATGTAATTTTATGAAGCTAAGATGCATGTTGGGAGGAATGTAGAAAATGGACTTGGAGCGAGCAAGGAAATGGCCAAGGAAAGCATGGATTGAAGGGGCTCGCTGATGGAGCCATGTCCATATTTTGCCATCGCGGATGCATTACGCCCGGATGATAAAATTGGCAAAATTCTAGAGGAGGTCCGCATTGCCTCCGTGGCACGTTAGCCAATTACCTGGGAACTTGGAATTCCGGTGAGTGCGGGCCGTGCGTGTCACGTTGGTCGAGCTCGCGTTTGATGCTAAGATGCCACATTGGGATTAAATGCACGGACGAACAAATTCCAGTAAGGGTCCGCGTTCGTGCCATGTCACGAGAGGTAGTGCTCCGCGATGCACTCCGTGACCTGCGTTGCTTGTTGTGCAGGAAGAATTCCACAGTATAATAGAACACTTAGGTTCATTTTTAATTATTACGACTTGGTGGAGCAAGAACGTGGGTTACGGGGCGGTTGGGGACGAAAATCTTAGGGTTTTCTCTTGCTCTTTCTCCTTTCTTTCAATTGTTTGTATGATTACTCATTCGATGATGTTTAATCCCACAAATGAGTGGCTAATTTCACTTCTTCATGAGGTTAAGAACATTTGTGGTGAAATGTAATTGTTGATCATTTGGTTTTTTTCATCTTTTCTTCCATAGTTGTTCTATTAATTCTTGTTCTTACTGCATTAATGTTTGGCCAATGTTAATGTATATCTAAAAGTCCGGTTTCACTCGAGAGCACGAAATTGGAAAGTTGTGAATTAATAGGATATGATCTTTTCTTAGTTTGGAAAAATTGAGAATTGATTTACCTTCAGGATAAAAATATACCTGAAAGTCGTATTAGTCAATTACGGAATCGGTTTTGTATGGCTAGAACATGAATTTCTTCTTATCATAGAAATGTAGGTGGAAGGTTCATGATTCTTAAGTTGGAGTTATCTGAGAGAGTTTTAATCCATAGGCAATAATTACTGACTAACAACCGGGAGGAAAGATTAATCAACTTGTATCGATAATTTGTTTTCTCTACATGTTTGTTTTTAATATGACATGCTCATTCATTGTTCAGACTCAAATTGTATATTTTATTTTAACTTAGCGCAAATTAGGAAACTAAATATAAATATCTCTTTCACACTGTTGTCTGCATTTTTAGTTACAGTTTAGTGACACTTGAGTAGATTTGCTATCGTAGTCCAGTCCCTGGGATCGATACTTGGCTTACTTGGGCCATTTACTACTTGTTCGATGTGATGCGCTTGCGTGTGATCATCAGACCACGAACGGTAACTACTGATAGCGAAAAACTAACAATCGGTTATAATACAAGATATGATGCATGACTGATATCAAGAGGGTCCCTGCCCGTCTAAGGGGAGTCCCTGACGGTCGAATGGAAGCGTCTGGCTATCCACGGGAACATTATAAACTAAAGAGAATCCTATTGTCAAGAGATAACTCTGATATAGAGATTCACTGATGACTAAGGGTGTTAGTCCAAAAACAGCAGGAAATAAAATACTCAACTAACTAGGGATGTAGGGTCCCGACCTTCAGAGATGACATTCTCCACTAACGCCTAGGGATGTGAGTCCCGACCAACTACAATAAGACATTCTCCACTAACGTCTATGGACAATCTAAATTTACAACAGCTAATTAGAGACAAGAACATCCACCACTCTCAAATATGCAGTACTCATATTAAAAGGGATTAGAGCTATCCTTTAATAGGCATAAGGCTCAACAAGTTGACACCAGTGCACCCAGGCTTTATCGTCATGATTCACATTATCACAGAACCAATTTCCATATTAGCTTTAACATCACAATCCAACGAGAATGCTATAAATTCGTAGTATCACTATTCTATCATGGTATCTTGATTCCGTATTCACCTCATTCAATAGGTAACATTCAATAGGTAATATAAGATCAAACATGATTTATAGAATTCAACTCATAATCTATCAAGGATACATAACTTCATGTAACTAGGTTACAACCATTTCACACACTTATCATAATCACTCTATTTATGAACTCTTTAGCCACAGGCATTTTAAATTCTAAGGTTTTATAAAAACAATTTTTAGTAAGGAAAGCAATGTAAAATCCTCCCAAGATTCATAGTTCAACAATGGAGATGCGATCTTGTCATGCTCGATCAATTAAATCTAAAACATGGTGATGGCACATAATTTACTTCAATTACTCAAGCCCACATCTCCTACTCAATCCAACATGGTCATTAATATCAAAATCAAGTCATTAGGGTTAATTATGCAATATTTCCATGATTCTATTATGTTCATGAATTACTAGAACAATCAAGGGAGAAATGAACAAATCCCATTCAATACTCAAATCGATTTATGAAGAACATACTACAGTCATACATCCTCAACCTATATTTCATAATTCAAGATAACCCGTCAATTAATAATCCAATTAAATTCATAAGCGCAATAGATATTAGCATTTAAGAAAAATAAAGAATAATTTACCCTTTTTACAAATCCTATATCATGCTTTTTTATAATTATCGAAATTGGTATTTAATGGAAATATTTTTGGGGCACAAGGATGGAAGAGTATCGTTGTTGAAAAACCCACATACCTGGCAGACGAAAATCCCACTTGATTTGCACCTTGAAGCCTTGAAGAAATCCCTGGAATCTTGAAAGAAGGGAGGTAGAAGGGTTTGGGAGAGTTTTTATGAGAGAATGAAAGATTAGGTCTAGAAAAGCCCTTAAAAATGTCCCCAAACTTTCCTAAAACGACATCACTTAAGAATTGGGAGCATAGGATTTTACCCAAACACCCTTAAGAAAAACTTGAAACTCTGGTCGAACGGGAACCCATGACTCAGCTGACAAGTCGTTGTTACATCAAATGATTCGTTAGGTGCACTTGTCAAGTACATTGGAAATTCCTTTAAAACCAAAGCTTCCTCCTCCTAACGACTCACTTGACGAGTCGTTACCACCCAAAACAACTCGTCACCTCCATCCGTCATAAACACTGGCTAAAGCTTCCCCAGCCTCCACCCAACGACCAACCTGATGAGTCGTTGCCAGGCCAGATGACTCGTCAGGTCATCCGTTGCCATTGCCTCCTTGACTCCCATGCCACGACAGCACACGATGACCCGTGGTATCCTATCACGAGTCATTAAGTCCCCTGTTCTGAGATATTCGTGCCAGTTTTTTTGCACTTTTCTAGTTAAACACCTGGGTCTTATTCTTAGGCCCCTTTTTGGGGTATTACAATATCTCCCCCTTGGGAACATTCGTCCTCGAATGTTGGATGGATATGCTGAAAATATAGAGATGAAGTCAATACCTAACTAGTCAATCAATCACAGCTAAACACCAATGGACTATCAAACTCCGAACCAACCCCATTTACCAAATTGGAAAATTCACATCTAGCATACTCACCTGACTCAAGGAAAATCGAAGAACTTGAAACTAGCATTGAACTAGACAAAACACCGAAAAGAATTCTTTCCCCCTCTTTGGTCTAGCACAAAATTGATACGGATTAATCCTTCGTTCTCAAATCGCTTCTTAATACTTAGTTGGATTCACGTCATCTAATCTAGCTGAGGATAAGGGATTCATGAGCATGAGTTATTCCCAACATCTAAAACTGAGCACATACAAGAGGTAATCCGGCTCTACTGAGTTAATAAACAACTTCTAAAGACTGAGTTCGTGCTGACTACACCAGAAAACATGAATTAACACACATAACTGATTCGTAATACAAAAATAAGCATAAAGGAATCATAGGGCAAGACTGGCATCACTGCTTGAAACGGTTACTTTCAAACCTCGGGGATCTGCACATAGGAATCGACACCACTTTGACCTCAACTGAAATTACAAGGGAAATTATTTGAACCTCGAAGAGATCGACATACTGCATCTGCTAGAGCTGGAACTTCTTATGAGCATTCTCAAGATCTAACTTGTTTCATAATTTCACTATCTCCCCCTTAGCTTAAAGTCATCATCCTAAGACTCCTGAATCTTTCTTCAAGTCAGACTAAATTACTAATTCTTAACTCCCCTTTCACTTATAACCTTCACTATGAGCCTTACACTAACAGCTATTCACATCACACATCAACAATCTTGTCCCATAATCGCAACAGATCTTCTTATTCAATACTGAGGTTGTCAACATACAAGGAATAACACCAGATTCACAACATACCTGTGGCCACTAACGGTGCCTTGCCTTTATCCTGATGGGCTGAAATAGCATAGGAGCGGTTTTGACGATGCCCACCACCTGGATGAGAGGATGCACCCTTCTAAGATGGGCATGCCATCGAAGCTGCTGAAGAAGTGGCCGAGAATCTACTTTCTCCTTGCTTAGCCGCTGCACAATCTCGGTGCTTATGGCCCACCTTGCCGCACCAAAAACAAACATCTTACCCGGCCATGCATACTCCCAAGTGGTGCTTTCCAAAGCTTATACACAATGGGTACGTATACTCCGTCACTCTGGGCTGATAAGGAGCACTGGCTGTCGAAGGTGCTGGAGCTGATGTTTTCTGCTGGTAGTGTGAATGATATCTGGTACTCGACCTCTAATGGGAGAACTCTAGGTCCCCAGTCCTGGACCTCTTGGCCTCTCTCTCTTTTTATTTCACCTGCTCTACTTCCATCTGTTGAGCAAATATTATCGAGCGTGGGAAGTCTATGTCCCGATGCAACATGGCAGTACTGCATTCTTTGACCAAGGAGTCTGACACTCCATTCACAAACCGGCTTACCCGGGCTTGCTAGTCAGCTACCATTTCCGGCGCATAATTAGATAACCCAGTGAATTTCAACACATACTCCTAGACTGTCATGTCATTCTACTTCAAGTTAATGAACTCTTCCGCCTTTGCCTCCCTCAACTCCTGAGGGAAGAACTTGTCCAGAAACGCTGTCATAAATTCATACCAACCTACGGGACCTGCTCTAACTTACCGACTGTCCCTCCACTAACAGTACTAGATATAGGCAACTCCCTTTAACTGGAAGGAGAGTAAGTCCACACTCTCATTCCCCGTAACTCCCATGATGTGAGTAATCTTCTGAATCTCCTCCAAAAATTCATATGGGTCCTCATCCACCTTTGACCCCAAGAATTCAGGCGGGTTCATCTGAAGAAAGTCTCTTATCCTTGCTAACGCTTCATTTCCATTCTGAGGAGAACGAGCAACCGCTTGATAGTTAATCTGAGCGTTCAGGGCCTGTGCCAACATGTGAAAGGATGATAGGAACTCAGCATGAATAACGTGATCATCCACTGGGTCTGCCCGGGCTGGTTGTACCTGTCGACAGCCGTTACCACGTCCTCTTCCATTCGCTCGTCGGGGAGGCATTATCTGTGAGCGCGTAAAGCATGAGTTAGGGGAGGAACTATCTAAAGCTTCATACTCTACGCACAATAAGAACCATGAAGAAAAGGGAACATTCCTGAAACATCTCATAGCCTCTTTGTCATAAGTGTGGCGCGCTTCACACCCATGAAAAAGACTCTATGTGATGCGGCTTTCAGACACCCTAGGACACTCAAAACCTTTGCTCTGATACCAAGTTTGTCATGACCCGAGAGTAGAAACGGATTGTAGACACGGGACAAGGAACTCCAAAAGGCTCTAAGTCGACCCATGGCTTAATCATAGCATACACTTAACGTCAGGTGTGACTAATAACATAAATGAGTGGAAGAAAATAACACGAATCTAATATGAACCATGAAAACAATTTAATAACACTTAGACACATAGTTGAAACTGTCTAGACAAGTACAATAGCCTTCTACTAAACTTATGTGTTGCTGGGAAAAGCCCCCAGCTAACTCCCAAAGTCTAAAAATTGAAACATAATAAAACAAGACAATAAACCACGTCCTCATAAGGTGAGGACTCACCACTAACAACAGGGAGAGGAAGGAGCGTATCTAGCCACGTGGCTGAACCTGGAGACCTAAATCTATATCATTAAATGATATAGCATAAGAGGAATGCGGTCAATACTTGGAATGTACCAAGTATGCAGGGAGCGTAAACAAACTAACTTATAATATGAACAAGAAGGAAACCATATAAAACATTTCAATAGCAAGGTAATTGAAAAGAGATACGACAAACTTTTACGAGATACACATATTCAATTAACATAACCACATTATTAAGACAGACAGTATTATAGTAACTGCTGATGTGCAAAAGTAACAATCGGGTATAATACAAGGTATGATGTTGTGAATGATATCAAGAGGGTCCCTGCTCGTCTAAGGGGGAGTCCCTGACAGCCGAAGGGAGCGTCCCTAACTATCCAAGGGAACATTCTCAGCTAAAGAGAATCCCTGACTGTCAAAGGGAGAGAGATAGCTCTGATATAAAGAGTCACTAACTAGAAAGGGATGTTAGTCCCAAACAATGCAGGGAAATAAAATACTCAACTGACTAGGGATGTAAGTCCCGACTGACTAAGAGATGACATTCTCCACCAACGCCTAGGGATGTGAGTCCCGACCAACTACAAGAAGACATTCTCCACTAACGTCTATGGCCAATCTAAATTTACAATAGCTAATTAGAGAGAAGAACATCCGCTACTCTCATCATGCAGTACTCATATTAAAAGGGATTAGATCTATCCTTTAATAGGCACAAGCTCCACAAGTTGACATATTAGTCACAGGCTTTATCGTCATGATTCACATTATCGCAGAACCAATTTCCTCATTAGCTTTAACATCACAATCCAACGAGCATGCTATAAATTCGTACTAGCATTATTCTATAATGGCATATTTATTCCGTACTCACCTCATTCAATAAGTAATATAAGATCAGACATGATTTATAAAATTCAACTCATAATCTATCAAGGATACATAACTTCATGTAACTAGGTTACAACTATTTCACACACTTGTCACAATTACTCCATTTATGAAATCTTTAGCCATGGGCGTTTTAGATTGTAAGGTTTTATAAAAACGATTTTTAGTAAGGAAAGCAATATAGAATCCTCCCAAGCTTCATAGTTCAACAATGGTGATGCGATCTTTTCATGCCCGATCAATTAAATCTTAAACATGGTGATAGCACGTAATTTACTTCAATTACTCAAGCCTAGATCTCCTACTTAATCCAACATGGTCATCAATATCAAAATCAAGTCATTAGGGTTAATTATGTAATGTTTCCACGATTCTATCATGTTCATGAATTACTACCACAATCAAGGGAGAAATGAACAAATCCCATTCAATACTCAAATCGATTTATGAAGAACTTATAACACTCATACATCCTCAACCTATATTTCATAATTCAAGATAACCCATAAATTAATAATCCAATTATATTCATAATCACAGTAGATATTAGCATTTAAAAAAAATAAAGAAGAATTTCCCTTTCTACAAACCCTATATCATGCTTTTCTAGAATTATCAAAATTGGTATTTAATGAAAATATTTTTGGGGCACAAGGATGGAAGAGTATCCTTGTTGAAAAACCCGCTTACCTGGTAGATGAAAATCCCAATTGATTTGCACCTTGAAGCCTTGAAAAAATCCCTTGAATCTTAAAAGAAGGGAGCTAGAAGGGTTTAGGAGAGTGTTTCTGAGAGAATGAAATATTGGGTCTAGAAAAGCCCTTAAAAACGTCCCCAAACTTTCCTAAAAATACATCACTTAAGAACTGAGAGCATAGGATTTTACCCAAACACCCCTAAGAAAACTTCAAAATCTGGCCGAACTGGAACCAACGACTCACCTGACGAGTCGTTGTTGCACCAAATGATTTGTTAGGTGCACTCGTCAAGTACACTAGAAATTGCTTTTAAACCAAAGCTTCTCCCTCCTAATGATTGACTTGACGAGTCGTTACCACCCTAAATGACTTGTCACCTTCATCCGTCATGAACACTGCCTAAGGCTTCCCCGGCCTCCACCCAATGACCAACCTGATGAGTCATCCCCAGGCCAAACAACTTGTCAGGTCGTCTGTTGCCACTGCCTCCCTGACTCACATACCACAACAGCGCATGACGACTCATGGTAGGATACCACAAGTTGTTAAGTACCCCGTTCTGAGATATTCTTGCCAGTTTTTCTATAGTTTTCCAATTATACTCCCGTGTCTTTATCTTAGGCCCCTTTTCAAGGTATTAAATCAATGCACATATGAAGAGACCCATCCTTCTTTTGAACAAAGAGAACTGGTGCACCCATCTGGGACTAGCTAGGTTTGATGAAGCCCTTATCTAAGAGATCCTTCAACTGCTCTTTCAACTCCTTTAGTTCAGCTGGAGACATTCTATAAGGAGGAATAGATATAGGCTGCGTATCTGGAAGAAGGTCAATACCAAAGTCAATCGCCCGCTCGCGATCATCTAGGAAAACCTCTAGATACTCACACACTATACAAACTGACTGGAGAGTTGATGTGTTGTGGATTTACAACACTTTTGACGCTCAAAACTAAGAAAATAGCGTAGACTTTTGTGAGTTTATATAGATATAAGGCACTTTTCCTTTGGTTGCAGGATAAATTGGTGTTGGAGCTAAAAAAATGCAAAAGAAAGCCTAAAGTATGCAAAATAGGCTCAAAGTACAGTCCACAATACGAGCCACAGGAAGGTCCTACGAGTCGTACTGATGGCCATGAAAAGTTGCAGAAGGCTAAGGTTGAAGAGATGCAATTTACGAATCTCAGTACGAGTCATACCAAGCTTGTACAAGTCGTGGTGATCCAGTCGTGAAAAGAATTAGAAAATTTGCATAAGAGGCTTCTCCTGCTACGGAAAGAAAGTACGAACTGTAGGAAGAAGGTACGAGTCATACCATGGTGTTCATGATAAACTTCAGAAGAATTTCAAAGTTTTAGAGTCAAGCCACGGGAGCTCAGTACGGATCATAGGATGGAAGTAGAGTCATACCAGGATCCAACACTTAGCAAAAATCCAACCAGTCATGCAAGGTATGAAAGGATGTTATGGGCCGTAGGATGGTGCTACGGGTCGTAGGTTAATTCCTGATGAAGGAAGAACCAAATATAGAAATTCACCCTGTCAACCTAGGAAAAGGATTCTTGTGTCTGTATAAATATTTTTTAGGTTTTATTTTTTTGGAGAAGTCGAGAAAGGTCAATAGAGAGCAGATTTTGCAAAAAGTCATTAGATAAAGAGAGAATTGAGTTGATTCGACATGTGATCAACCTTTTCTTGAATTCATCTTGTTCTTGCTATTTGTTATTGAAGATTTTGCTGAGTAATAAAAGTGTTTTTCTTATTCATAATTGTAAGTATTGATTTATGTTTTTAATCATGAATTCAACTTACAATCTTACAACTATGAGAGGCTAAAACCTCCATAGCTAGGGTTGTGGGAACCATGGTGGATTAAAAAGCTAGGGTTGCACAAAGTGATATTAAAACCAACACAAACACTTAAATTGTATTCTCTTCATGCTTAAACTGTTCTTAACAGTGCGCATCGTTAGTACATGCCTGAATTCTTTATTTGCTTAGGACTTAGAGGTAGAGATTAGGAAAAGAGAATTACAACAGAGCCTTTATTTTGATAATCATTGTATTAACTTGAGTTATGGTCGTAGGATAGTTAAATCTGGAACTTAGTGATAACGGATAGTTTGAAACTGCTCATGAGACCTTGTTGAGTGATTGATTATAGCCATTCAATAGGGACTAGTGGGTCATTTGAATGAACCTAAGTTATTAGTTCTATAAGTAAGAATTGGTTATAATCACGAGTGTATAGCCAAACAAGTTATGAATGTACGGAGAACACAAACCCTAGTTATCCTTTAATATTGACTCAACACTAGCTTTTTTATAATTGTTTCTATTATTGATTTTCTTCAGAATCCCCCAATTTTGACGTAACTACCTCACAAGTTCACTTACCGGCTATAATCTAGTTCTCCCAAATTCCCTGTGGGTTCGACCTCAACCTCTAGTTGGATTCTTTATTGACAACATCCGCTTCATACTTCAGTAAGAGGTATGGTTTGAGAGTTATTAAAAAGTGGCGCTATTGCCGAGTATAGAGCATCAGCGCCACCTGAACCCTCCAATGCAAGAAGTCGTCAAAAAGGAGATTATCAAGTGGATGGGCATTGGGGTGATATATCCCATAGTAGATAGTCAGTGGGTGAGTCCTGTCCAGTGCGTTCCAAAGAAAGGAGGGATTACAGTGGTACCTAATGAAAAGAATGAGATGATACCAACATTACCAGTCACAGGATGGCGTATTTGCATGGATTATAGGAAACTCAACCGCTGTACTAGATGAAGATATCAATGATGCCTTCCCATATGAACAGGTACTAGTTGTATCGCAGGAATTGATTCCTTGGTTTGCTGATTTTGCAAATAACTTGGTTAGCGATGTGATGCTAGCAGACCTAACTCCTCAGGAAAAGAAGAAGTTTTTATTCGATGCCCGCAGATATTACTGGAATGAGCCATATTTATTCTGCATTTGTGCATACGGTATCATTCGAAGGTGTGTCTCAGAAGTAGAGATGCAGAGCATCCTAGAGGCATGTCACTCATCTCCTATTGGGGGTCATCACAGTGGTATCAGAACGGCATATAAAATTTTACAATATGGATATTTCTGTCCATCTATTCACCAAGACGCATATGACTATGCCAAGTCTTGTGATAAATACCAAAGGCAGGGCAATATTACCCATAGACATGAGTTGCCACTAACCCCTATCTTGGAAGTAGAGGTTTTTGATGTGCGGGGGATTGATTTCATGGGCTCTTTCATTAGCTCATATGGAATGAAGTATATTCTGGGGGCTGTGGATTATGTCTCCAAATGGGTGGAGGCAATTACGCTACCAAACAATGAAGGTAAGAGTGTTACAACATTTCTTCGAAAACATATCTTCACCAGGTTTGGAACTCCCAGAGATATTATCAGTGATGGTGGATCTCACTTTTGCAATCGCCTCTTCAAAACCTTGTTGGAAAAATATGGTCAAGCATAAGGTGTCCACACCCTACCACCCTCATTCGAGTGGACAAGTGGAAGTTTCAAACAGGGAAATCAAGAACATCCTGGCTAAGACAGTGAATACTAGCCAGACGGATTGGTCAAGGAAGCTTGATGACGCACTGTGGGCTTACCGGACAGCTTATAAGACTCCCATTGGTTCATCTTCGTACCAGCTGGTTTATGGAAAGGCATGCCACTTACCAGTTGAACTAGAGAATAAGGAATTATGGGCTCTGAAAAGGCTGAACATAAACTGGAATGAAGCTGCCAAGCTAAGACTTAACCAGCTTAATGAGTAGGATGAATTATGACTTAAGGCTTATGAGAGTGCAGCCATCTACAAAGAAAGGATGAAGATCTACCATGACAAAAAGATTGCAAGAAGGGAGTTTAGCCCTGGTGATTTAGTCCTACTATTTAACTCAAGACTCCGATTGCATCCTGGGAAGTTGAAATCTAGATGGATGGGACCTTACAGAGTAGTGCAAGTGTCTCCGTATGGTGCCGTGGAACTTGAGAACAAAGAAGGAAAAAGATTTAAAGTAAATGGGCAAATAATAAAAGTGTATCTGGTAGATGAGGAAGAATTAAAAAGAATTAGAGGAAGTATACCTTGATGATTCTTAAGGAGTCACAAAAGTCACGTCGTGCCGCGACGTTAAATCAGGTTCTGCATGGGAGGCAACCCATGGAAGATGAAGTCTGAGTAGCCCTAGGTATGTTCTTTTTCCTATGTTCTTATAGTTAATGCTCGGGGACGAAGTTTACTTTTCAAAAAGGGGAGGGGTTATACTTGTGATTTTTGGCATTTTTGATTCATCGGGTTTTTCTTGCCTTGTTTCTTTTCCCTCAAGCATGTTATCTAGTAGAACCGGCATGTATATGGTTTTTTATTTATTAGTTTATTTTGTGATTTTTGTTTAATTAGAAAGTATCTTAGGAGTACTCAGCTGATAAAAATGCACTAGTTTTGGTTTTTGAAAAAAAAATTGACCCTATTTAAAATTTTCTGATGCATTAGCTATGTATTTGTGACAACATGCATGATTGTTGTGGATCTTTTGATGTAATTTAGTTTTTCAACATGCGTAGTCTTTTTAAGCCATGTATAGACCAAATAGGTGAGGTGAAAATAGTTCATGTACCATGTGTGAGCGAGGTATAGTATTTAGTTCGGTATTGTGTTGAAGATCTAGAACTTGCCTAATTGGTCTTTGCATAGACTAAGGATGGTTGGTTAGCATATGATCATAGGCAGTTTTTGTTTAGCTCATTTTTATCCTATATTACCCTACCAAAGTTTCATGAATCCCTTGATCCCAAGTTTGAACCTTAATAGACCATGTTTTATTGATTTACCAATTAACCGTGCCCATATTTCTTACAATGAACCTGTTTTGGGCTGGTCCTTCCTTTGATATTTTGAATCTCAACATAAGAAAAATAATTAAGTTGAGGGTGGCTAGAGTAGGAGAGCGTAAATGGTAGGAACGGAAGAAAAGAAAAGGAAAGAGAAAAGAAATGGTGAAAAATGAGGTGTGGTGAGATGAAAAGAAAAGGATGAAATGAAAATGCTAAAAATGTTGAAAACTGACCACACCATGCAAATGAGTAAAAAGGGGTAAAAAAGGGAAGAAAAGGGAATGAAAGAGTAAAAGGGAGAAATAGGTGAATGGTGTAGCCAATGTATGTACTGCCAATGAAGGGAT
>JACEIK010001479.1:157687-168987 GCA_018107945.1 Datura stramonium | reverse complement strand
GGAACCACGAGGAGTTGTAGCTCCGACCTGTGAGACAAGCAAACCAACGCTGCACACCCCTATACCACTCCATTCTCCAGCGAAACCCATCACCATGCCACCACCAGCCACCTGCGAACAACTACCCCATCCCTTCCTATTTCTTCTCTTTATCTCTTCTTCGACTAAACAAATGCCACCGACCCAAAAATGACGACAAGGTTAGGGCAGATTCCCTTGAATCTTGAATTTGTCCAAGATATGACAGCGCGCCTCTTTTGTTTATTTGTTATAACTATCAATATTGTTTGCCTAAGATATGAAATTCATGTAATTACATGATTTATTTCTTGGTAAGTAACTTCCTCATCACTGTTAGCGTTTGTTTCTAGTTTGTTGTACCCAATTATATATATTTGCTACTATTGAGAACTCTTGTGTAATTAACCAATGTTGAGTTTATTTGTTTAGCGTATGTATGTATATAAAAATACATATCATTGGTTTTTCATCCGCTGAATTGAGATTTTCACTATTACTAGCTTAACATATGGTATTTTATCGACGTCATGACATGATTTTGCTAATCACTCTCCATCCCCGATGTTCTTTCAGGAAGAACTAAAAGTGTTTCTACCGGCTGCTGTAATGGTGATTAGTTCTTAATTAATGTGCAATTCATATTTATTTGATGACTTGAGACTCTATGCTTGAATGAAATCTCGTTAATTCTTAATATTTGATTGCCTTGACAAATTTGGTTAATTAGCATGCTAAAATGATGTTTAGAAATTTACTAGTTGGATAGAAAATAACGTTGTATTCAATACTTTATGGCAAGTTCCCCTTTTGTCTAAGATTGTTTTACCTATTATTTTCCTTCTATGATTAATAGGTGATCACTGTTTTCCAAAATTATTGTGATTGTCATGCTTCTAAGCTTTTATTTTATATGTATCCTTTATAGCTTTTAAAAATTTATTTAGAGATATATTCAGCTGACAACTTGTTTACGTAATTCACGGTAAAGTTTCCTTTCGTATGACCTGCCTTAATTAAAGAAAAGCTTCCTTGATTATTTCTTTCCTTCTTTTCCACACTCGTAGTTATGGTAATAGGTTTATTTTTAAAAAATCTTTGTTGTGATTTTAATAATTAAAGAAAATAATTTCTTAATCCGATTTTGCCTTTCTTGATCAATATAATTGATTATTCTCTTTTCGAGTATTTATTTATGGCTTTTTGTTTAAGGAAAAACTTACATGAAGGATTAATCTTATCCCTTAATATCATGCTTTAAAGGAAAGGATCTTGATTTGGTAAACTTGTGCTACAAAGGAAATGCTCTTGATTTATGTAATAATTGGACAGTTGGTATCTCATTTGAATGTAATACTTGTACGAAAATCTGGGGTTTATTTTTTTCCGACTATTTCGTTAAGGAAACAATACCTATAATTAATAATCTTTTTTTGTTCTTCCCTTAATTTGGGTGGGTGAAAATTGTGACTGATTTTCTCTTCCTTTCTTTAAAACCGATTTAGTGCTTGTCTAAATATGAAAAAGTATGATTTAACTTTGTCAATTAAGGAAAAGACTTCTTTTAATTGATTTCTTGAATATCTCCTTTCCCTTTAACTCCCTATTCCTGGACTATAAAAAGAGATTTTTTTCCTCTCCTGGGGGGACTAGACATGTTTTACACATATAACTTTGCTCTTTAGTACCCGAAGGCTGCTATCCTTACAAAACTTCATTTGTTATTGAGGAACACATCTTGACTTTTTTTTTCTTTTTGACATTATAGAACTATCCTATTCTCTAGATTCTGCGATATTATTTTGTCTTCTCTAAACGGGTTAGTATTTTATCGATACATATCAAACATAACATAGTAATCCTGTTTGGAGTCGTATTTTCCTGGAGATTTTGTTTGAATATTATTTCATGTTCCATTTATTTAAAGCCATACCTACATATTGATTCTTGTGTTCTAATTGCCATGACATGTTTTATTCATATGGTAAGTAACTAATTTCATATTGGGTTGGTAATATGCAATTACACTTTTCAGCTATAATATGATTTGGTCATACTCGAATAATTTTGATATGACTTAACTTTCAGCTATTCATTTTATATATCAAACACTATGCCCATGTGTTTTAAGTTTCATTTCAAATTCTAAATGATGGTTTCAATTAGTTTGCTATGTCTACCTGCCTTACTTCCAATTTCGGTGTATTTTTTATATGTTTGTATGCGGATGTGTGTCTTTGTGAGAAGGACCTCAATTTACACACTCAAGACATGTCGAAGAGTTGCATAGACTTCAGAAGATGGGAAACTAATGGGAACTTTTGTAGTTTAGATTTTATTTTTTTATGCATATTTTATTATTTGATCTGCAATAACCGTGTACAAACGATGTTACAATAGTAAAAGGGATGCATAGAGGGGGGCTGGGTATTATGTGCTCGTTTCCTTTCCTTTTCACTTTCAAAACTTACATTTTTTTCGGAGTTCTTTTCAATTTTAAACTCACTGCTTAGTTTCCTTTGTTACAACCGAAATTTAATTTTTTTTTTTAAATTGTTAACTATAAATACTATCCCTTAACATATAGTTAATGGAAAAATAAAAGGAATTACGAGGTCTAATTCCAAAATTTTAAACTAAACCGACCCGTTCCCTAGACCTAACATCAACCTAAGATTTTTTAAAGGGATTAAGTGTACTTATATGTAGATATTTATGTGTTTATATTATCAAAATCCAATCTTTACTTAAATCTTGAATATATTATTATTTTCTAACTTAAGACTGACCTCCAATTAATTTGTTGCTAAGGTTGAGGATCACGATTCATAATATCGTGTTGTCATCCCAATAAAGCAACATACATTTTTAGACTTTTTTTAACTCTTCTTAAGCTTGTTTAATATTTGAAGAACGTTTAAGTCATTGTAAAAACATTTATAAATTATAGTTTTTCTTGTCCTTCTTTTATTTTGTTTGGGGGTAGTTAAGATTTATGTGTCGGTTTAGTAGATAAAAATATCATTTACGGTGTCTCTTTTATGTTTTCAAATTTCTTTTTTTCTTACTTGTCTGAATAATTTAGATTTTTTAATTAATAATGTTCTTGTTCTTCTGACTATCTGCGTATTTAATAAGTAAGTCGATATTGCCTTAAGCACATAGTATCATTTAAAAAATAAGTTTAAACTATATAGCTTCTTTCTTTTGAGCAAAAGTATTTTATGTGTAGTAAATAAGTTTATGTATTGAATTTGTTTATCATTTAAATTTTATATTAGTTAGAGTATTAATTTGAGATACTCATTTTGTCTTAAAAAATAATTTTTTAGTAAATATATTAATTATCATTTTGTCATATAATTTTGCATTAATTTGATAAATGACTTAATTTAGGCTTGATGTATTTATATTGTGATAAAATAGTAAATTCGATTGTCTTGTATACTGAATATTCTAGAATATTTTCATAAGTTTGCATTATCTTATCACTTAAGTTGCATGTTAACCATGAATTGATTTAGTTCTTGCTTGATTATTTATTCTTGTTGAAATATACTCGCTCAATAAAACTTTGGCTACATCTTGTCTTCTAGTTTTCGCATTAACTAGTAAATAACTTAGTTTTATTTAGCTTATTTATATATTCTAAAAATTAGAGTTTATTGGCCTAAATCACATAGTCAGGTTAGTTTTTAACAAATTAATGGACCTTTTTGATCACTTAGTATCCCTCCAAATAATTAAAGAATCCAACCAGGAACCACATTTGTGGACCTAGAAAGGTGCCTAACACCTTCCTTTCAAGATAATCTGAACTTTTGCCCGACTCTGGTGACCTAGGCTAGTAAAACAAACCTTTAGATTAGTACGGTTCCTAACGCACCAAAATTCGTTAGGTGGCGACTCTCCCTTCTAATTAATCCTTAAGAGTTGCTACATGTCGAGTCTCGCTTTTCGCGATAAAAATAGAGCGCGACAGTTGACGACTCTGCTGGGGATTTTAAGTTCTTACCAATACAGATTTGATTTATATGTGGGATATTTGTGTTTTGCTTGCATTTGTTTATTTTGTTTGATACCGTATATTTGTGGCCCTTTTATTTCACCATATCTATTTTTTTAAATTTGTTACTTGATCTCTTTTCTTATATTTTGTTTACTTTCCATAGTTCAGTTATGTTATTTCCATAATTAAATTATTACAATGAGAATATTTTTATTTTGTTTCCTGAAATGATTAGTTGTTTTCCACATTAATAAGTTCTTAATTTATGCCTAATGATTGATTGATTTACTTGTCTTTTATTTCTAAAATATTTTCCTCTTTTATTTAAATATAACTGTCTCTATTTACCTTAAACAATTAACTTGCCTTCTCTTTATTATTTATTTAATTCCCTCCCTTTACGTATCCCCTTTATTAAAGTCATGTGTGCTCTATGTTTAGGTTATTTAGTTGTTATTATATGAGTTGTATATTTTTATATTTTTTCACAAAAGTTGTTTGGTTTCTTACGTGCTAATGTAATCTTTCTCTCTGAATTATATTTTTTAGATGTTATTTTATAATCTTTGTGACTAAAAATTTATTTTGTTTGCTTGTATTCTCCAGTTACTATAAGCCTTGTATTTTTTTTTGTTTCTATAAAATTAAGTATTTTGTTACTATGTGTTATAACTATCATTTATGTTTTCTCCCTTTTAAAATATTTCACAATCACACACTTGATAGCGGTTGCGGGGTTTGTCGAGGAATATCTCTTGATTTGGTTGATTAGCGGTGTGTCGACGGTCATGAGCTTTCTCACTCTCAAGTTGTCCGCTTGAGAGAACCTTGTCTAAATCCAACCTTTTTTGTGTCTACATTTTGTTGTTTTAGTTTCATACATATTCCTTTTTCCTTATTCCCATTATTTGCTTATTTGATATATATATATNATATATAACTCGTTGTATTATTGCTTTTACATGTTATTTGTTATAACTTTATATTTTGTTATCCTATTCATGTTCTCCTCCATTAGGAACCTCTTTTCTTTTTCTTTTGGAACGGTTGCGTGGTCACACGGACGTTCATTCCTAAATACCCTTATCGGAAAATATCTTGTGGATTGATCGATCAGCGGTGCGTCGACGGCTATGAGCTTTCCCACTCTTAAGTTGTCCGCTTGAGAGAACCGCGTCTACACCCACTCTATACTCTTTAGATCTTGACCGTATGTTCTTTACTAAGAAATGTACATCATGTTACATCTAGGAAGTCGCGAGGCCAATGATGCATCAAGACTGATAGTGAAACTTTGTAATGAGTCTTAAGGGATTCTCAATCCCGAAAAGAACGTCTTCATAATCTATGTGTATTTAAATTATTCCCTTTTCCTTATTCACTCTATTTGTTTCCTTGTTTAAATTAATATGTTCTTCCATATTTGACCATTTTTCTTATTCACTTTATTTGTTTCCTTATTAAATTATTATATTCTTCTATATTAAACCCTTTTCCCTTATCTGCTTTATTTGTTTGCTTATTTAAATTATTTACCACATTTTTAATCCCCTCCCTATTTTTCTTATATGATTTCTTGTGTAATTTTATTATTTCATGATTAATTTTTTCCAACTATATGTGTTTATTTGAAATAACTTATGACATGTGTATTTCTAATCTTATCTAATTCTTTTGTCGCTTTATTAAATATTTATTGATTTTCTTGATTACTTATGGTGTTACTTCTTTTTATTATTTGTTAATAGCTTTATAAATTGTTGTTTCGTTCATATTTCCCCCACTTGAGAATCTCACACTATCACACACTGTACACAGAAGTTGTGTTTTGCACTTCTCCAAATTTCTCTCAAAAACTTATTTAGGGAGTTGGCATATACGTGGGGTGGATGGATAGTTTTACTACCATGCGACCACGTGCCTCCTCACATAAGAAAGCCTTTCAATCCACCCAACTCTTAGAAGTTTAGATCATATCATGCATGCATTATCCGTAGGAGGTCTTGATGTCCTTTGTGTATTATGACTAATAGTTTGACCTTGCCTAAAGTCCGAAGGAAATTATCATAATTATTTGCATTTTTCTTGAGAGATGAATATGCCTAAAAATGTAGACTATTTGCTCTTTGGGGTAAATTAACACTTTGTTATGCAGGGTATTAAATCATGACATGTAAGCTTTGAAGCAACCAAAAGGAAAAGGAATATTTCATTTCGATTATGGAAAGTTTTTATTTTTTTTTGTAATTTTCCATTCTTGTAATATTTTATTATGTAAAAAAATTATTATTTATGTTGATATTTTAATAAAAGCAAATAGAATGATATATTATAGCATATTCGTCTCTCAAAATTCACTAGGCCTACCTTTGGCACAAAAGAGGTCACAATATATTAGGACGTGCGAATTATTTGTCGCATGTATCGTTGTTTTACTTATAATTGTTTCTTATTTTGCTTCCCTCATCCTTCAGGCTCTAATCTTTAAATAATTCTAGAATCATTTCTTGCTTAACTCCATCAATCGTATATTCCGTATACCTTGCACTTTTAGACTCAAATCATATAATCTCGGAGCATAGTCTAAATTATTTTCTATGACTATGTGTGTGCAAACGTATCTCTTTAGCATGTGATTATTCTAAAAGGTACATCCTTTCTTATTTGTTCAATTTAATTTCAAACTGCACTTTAGTATATTTTCTTGTCATTTAGGTTTCGATATTCACATAAAGCTCTCATAACATTGACTCATCTTGAACAAGCATAATTCATCATTTTTTTACTTAGCAGTGCATATCTCATTTTCTCTTAATCAAGCATTTGATTGCCCGACACAAGTCGATTTTTGCTCATCCCATTAAATTGCTAAATTAGTTAGCGTTGTCACCATCTACCCATTCAAAATTCTGTAGCATTTGTCAATATCACTAGTTTGAAATCATGGTTTTCATCACTTTTATTCATTTCATACTTGAATTTTACATTATGAATTTGTTTATTTGACCTTAATACTCTTAAAGGAGTTCATCGTTTGGATGCTACTAATGTTGTTATTATTATCACTCGTGCTATTTGTTGACTGGCGTTTGCATTTGATTTTCTTGTTTTTTTAAAAGGTTGTCAGGTATTGGAACATCAACTCAGTTGAGAACCCGCAATTTAACAAAATGTCCAACATCCCAAACAATTCTAGTCCTTTCATTAATAAAAAATTTGGTCCTCCCTCGACATAAAGTGTCTTCTCTACAATACCTCTCCGTCCAACCTCATATCTTATGTTCCCTCAACTGATTCCTTCATTACACACTCATCTTGGTACTTCGCGGGACATGACAACAACTGAAGGTGAGATCACGACATTACGAAAAGAGTTCAATGACTTGGAGAAGATTGTGGATGAGAAACTACGCTCGAGACATATTCCAGATTTGAGCTATAAAAAGTTGTGCCTACACCCAAATGTTAAGTTGCCGCTGGGATATAATATTCCAAAATTCAACATATTTGATGGGCATGGAGATCCAATCGAACATCTGAAGGATTATTGCCGCAGATTAGTCCGAATTTCACATGATGAAGTTCTCCTAATGAGACTATTTATACAAAGTCTGTCGGGAGTGGCATTCACTTGGTATGTCAAGCAAGATTTCAGTAAATGGCATACTTGGGAAGATATGGTTCAAAATTTTGTAGAATAATACAAGTTTAACACCAAAGATGATCCGACATTTTTGGATTTGCTTGAAATAACGAAAATGAATCACAAATCTTTTGAGGAATATGTGATAATATGGAGGGGAGAAGCTTCTAAGATACGTCACTCACTGTCTGAAGAAGAATTAGTCCAATATTTTATCAAGTCACTAGATGGTATATACCGTAGATACTTATATTTTGCAATCATTCATAACTTAGCAAGTCTGATTCGGATTGGAAAGGAATTGGAGTATGGCATTCGAACAGGGAAAATTATTGATATTCCCACATGTTCTCAAGCATGAGAAAGTCCTCTAAATAAAAGGAAAAAAGATATCTCAATCTCTATTCCTCCACACAACACCATCAGGATGTACAACAAGTATGCGCCATCTTTGACTCTGGCAATGAGCATAGCTCCCAACGCCAAGTTTATCAGACTACACTTGATTTCAGCCAACATGATTTTCGACATCAAGCTCGTCCAGTGCAATCCAATCAATTAAAGGAAGTGAGATCTCGCACGTTTACCCCTCTAATTGAACCTTTGACAATCATATTTGAAAGGCTGAGAGCCCAAAGAAGTTTGAAACCAAGGGAAGGATGGATTCCCAAATATCCGTCCTCAAATTTTGATCCATCTAAGAGATGTGCATACCATTCAAATATTTAAGGCCATGATACCAAAGAATGTACAGCTTTGAAGTACAAGATTCAGGATTTGAATGAGAAGAGAAAGATAATAGTGTATCAAGGACCAATGGACTGTGATTACATCGCTCCTGGAGCAATCATTGTTCAAGAAAATTCGACAAAGATAGTTCCGAGGCATTTGACAAGGAAGCATAAAAGGAACTGACAAAGACGAGACCGTCATAAGCAAAGTGCCTTCATTCACCCTTTGTCCACTATATAGCTTTCCCATTTTATTCATTCTCTTTGTACTCTGAACTACGTCTGACCGGATTCCTTTGGGATACGTAGGCAGCCCACTTTTAGGTTCAGTCTCAATCAAATAAAACTTTCTTTCTTCTCACAGCAAATCAAATATCTTGCTCACATTCAAATATGAAATCTGCGGCAATTTCGTAGCAAATGTGGATTCAAAATTGAATTTTGATGTTCAAATATAAGACAACCATTCCTTTTAAACTGATAATTTTGTTTGAATTTGAAGCAGAAATACAAAGTCCTTAAGTCAAACTGGGGAAGAATTTTTCAGGGAACTTCAAAAATTACAAAAGGAGGAAACAAAGAGGTATACAAATCACTTTGCACTCTAAACTGGTGCAGAAATTTTTGAGGGTCACTCAAAAATTTTACCAAGATACAAAGTCCAAGAGATTAAAATAATGATAAGAAACAAAGGACAAGCAAAGGTACGTGCCAACCTTACCTTTTAAAACTCATAATTTATCTTTGAGTGGAGGTGTAACAGGCTCACAATGCCAGAGTTACAAGCTATTATTATGCCTCTAGATTCAAATTTTATTATTACGCCGTAGCAAGTTACTATTATCGAGTTATTATTATGCCTTTGGATTCAAGATATCATGCCACCAAATCAAGCTATCATGTACTGATATCCAATCAGACCTATGTTGTGCAGCCTTCAAGTTATTATTGTGCCATGCTACTCTTCAACCAAGCCTATTATGCTACTAATCAAGCTATTGTTATGCTACTATTATGTTATTCAATTCGGCCCATATTATTCCACCATCAGATCGAATTACGCCACTATTTCAAATCAGGCCACTATTTTGCTATCTTCAGGCCACTATTTCATGACCTTCAGACTACTTATTTTACTCCTATTAAGCTACAAATGTTATTGTGCTACTTTAGTCTCTCATTGTGCTATTGTTGAGGCCCTATTATGTTATTTTGCTACTTCAGGCTATCGTTATGCTATTATTGAGTTCCTATTATATTATTGTGCTACTTCAAGCTGTCGTTGCATTGTACTACTGTTGTTATGCTACTTTCGAGTTACTACCATGCTACTCTAGGGCCACTATTTTATTACTTCAAGCTGCTATTATATTATTCGAGCTACTATCGTGCTACTTACCATGCTACCGTGAATTGAGCTACTATAATCTGAGCCACTGAAATTATCTACCGACAATTGGGTCAGTCCACCCTAAAATAGGACATTTTGGGTTCGTCTACTCTAAAAATGGATAATTTAGGTTAGTACGCCCTAAAATGAAATATTTTGGGCTCGTCCATCCTAAAATAGCACATTCTGGGTTAGTCCACCCTAAAATGGACAATCTTGGTTACTCCGCCCTAAAATAGGATATTTTTGGCTCATCCACTCTAAAATAGGACATTCTGGGTTAGTCCGCCCTAAAATAGGACAATTGGGTTAGTCTACCCCAAAATAGGACAACTGGGTTAGTCCGCTCTAAATAAGACATCTTGGGTTCGTCCGCCCTAAAAAAAGGACAATTGGGATCATCCGCCCTATAAATGGACATTCATGCTTGAGTATTATATTTGAGCCTCATAATTTATAGTTTTGAGCCCGCAATTAATTTTGAACTCTACGATTTATATTTTGAGCCCTGTGATCTACGTTTCAAGCCCGTTGTTCGCATTCAAGCCATTTATTCGAGCTCGTTATTTCTGAAATAATATGATTAGGTTTATCCACCCTAAAATGAGATATATCAATTCTAAATAGTTTTATATGTGTATTCGAGTACTAATAATCTTATCTGAGTTTTTCAGGTTTCCGCTTTGGAAAATCAAAACTGGGGCAGACTTTCTGAGGTTCCTAAGAAAATTATATATTGTTTCCTCGTCGCCATTTCTTCTAACATTTATTTTATATTATTTCATATCTTATACATATTATTAACCATTTTTATCTAATAGTGTTAAAGTTTGCGGGTGCAAATGCAACACTGGTCAAAGGGAAATTAGTATTCGCTTTCATCCCCCTTTTAACCTTCCGTCCTCGATTAACTCTCATTCCGATATTATCACGAGATGATATTAAAATTTCCAATCCTCATCTCTCATCTCCCATTCTTATCACTTCGTTCTACTTCCATATTTGTTCAAGCCTTGTTCTATCAATTTCTTTTAGGGATTTCGTTCGTCCCTAAATCTAGAATTACACACAGCCTGATTCTCGTGAAACTCGAGATATGCAGGCAACTTCAAACTGAAGTCTCGACCGCAATATCTTCATAACTTCATTTTCTTTCATCTGGCCCCACCGAAAATTTTTCCTTCGATCGGACAAAATTGGCTACTAAGTCAACGTTCTTTGCTCGACAATTCATCCTTCATTCCCTAGCAAAGAAGGGGCAGTTGTTGACACCCAATTTTGACCTCCCTATGCCTGTCTAAGCTGCGTATCAATATATATATATGTGTGTGTATTTTAAAATTACCCTTTTAACGAAATTATTTAATTCACATTCATAATATTCTAGCATTAATTAGCATACATATTTGAATTATTTGCATAATTATTTTAATTTATATTTTAAAAATGTTTTATTACATTTATTTCAAGTTTTTAATTTTTTCAATATTATATGTAATTATGTCATAT
>JACEIK010001479.1:82718-99821 GCA_018107945.1 Datura stramonium | reverse complement strand
CTATGAGAAGGAGGATTATCTCGGAGGCCATGCTAAGACTGTCACTATCGACGGCGTCGATCTTGACGTTGGTTTTATGGTCTTTAATCGGGTAAGGCGATCAGAGGGTGTTTGAGTATTCTTATAAGACGATCAAGATTGTTTAAATATAATTTTTTTTTGGACTTATTTACGTATTTGATAACTGTCCTAAAGTACTCATAAATAATCTCGAATATAAATAAAAAACAACGTAATTTTGAACCAATAAGCATCAATGTGGTAGAAATGTATCCTATTGTATTGTGGAGGTTGGATTTTTTTTTTCCCAATCAGTACTTTTCTCTAGGCCAGTTTTTGACATTTTTTACAGCCTTTTTGGATGGTTGTTACCTATTGTATTGGGTTGTTAGTTTAAACATAATGTTTGTTTTGATTGTTACTTAAAGTATCGTATTGTTAAATTCGTCGTTGCATAACGACGAAAAGTTTGATTTTGTGTAACGACCGATTTGATGTGATCGCGTCTTTACCTTTTTTTCTTCTCATTTTGTCTTTACTTATTATATAATAATTTTATTTTATCTTTTGCCCTACCTTTTTATAATAGTTCTATCCTATATCCTACTTTTCTAGTAGGTTTAACCTTCGATGTGTGATATTATATAACGATAGAAAAAAGAGATAATCTATCCAAACATTATATTTATTAACAAAATACAGTAGTACAATAAAAGATACATTATGAAACAACATGTAACAACCATCCAAACCGAGTACTGTTAGTAATAAGACATAATACATAAATAGACACTCAAACTTGGCGTCAACTGGCAATTAAGCACTCAAACGTTGAGAATGCACATCTAGACATCTCAACTTGGTTTCACTGTGTCAATTGAGCACTCCAACTTACAAGATGATCGTCTAGGCACCTCAACTTGGTTTCACTATGTCATGTGGCACGTCAGCATCGTGTGCCTTTAAGACATAGTGAGGACTAGTTAGAGTGCTTAGTTGACAGTTGAGACCAAGTTGAGGTGTCTAGATGTGCACTCTCAAAGTTTGAGTGCTTAATTGCCAGTTGAGACTAAGTTTAAGTGTCTATTAATGTATTATGCCTATAATAACAGTAGCATTCATCACCAACAAGTACAAGGCCTATTCGGTTTCATCCAACAAATCAAGAGGATCATCATCAAGTCTAATTCCATGGAAGATCGGCAGATACAACTACAAATATGGGAGAAATTGCATTCTAGCCGTTTATATATACATACATACATAGATATTAGTTTTACGGTATTTTTACAGAGAGATTTTTATTTTCATACATAAGAGATCTGAAAAGGTAATTTTCTTCTGTTCAAATTGTAAAAGGCCAAGAGATGTCATTTCCTTTGTCAAGATATTGAGTATCTGTATGACCTGTGGGAAAGACGAGTACTATCAACCACAAGAGGCGGCACTATAGTTGTAGGCTTGTCGCTATCCGGCATGAGTGGAGGTGCATGCTCTCTTACTCTCTTGGCCCTCAGGTACGACCTCAACTCCTTGGAGACACTGGCAATTCACCGGAAGCCTCGTCGAGAACAACCTCACCGGGATTAGTAGGTGTGCTTCAGAGTTATGGATGCATGCGTACGAACTATATTGTCTGCGAGTCACAACAATAATGTGTGTTAGAACAAATTATAAATTAAGCTCTACTTGCACTATCTAGAATTTGTGTCGAGGGTCTATCAGAAACAGTCTCTCTGCCTCTAAAGTGGAGGCAAGGTCTGTGTACGCTCTACCCTCCCCAAATCCCACTTTTTGCAATCATAGTGGGTATGTTGTTGCTGTTGTTTTTGCACTATCTAGAATGAAGAAGGAAGGTGAAATTTTCTAAAATGCTTTACAAGTGGTCGATAACACACGCATAAATTTGACTTTACAAGACACACTCCCTAGGACACATTATACTTAGTGGGTTATAATAGCTGATATATTTATTGTAAGAAAGAGAAAGAATATAAAAAACAAAGTACTGGTGGTTAAACTCCCAGTGAACTGTGAAATTTACCTGCCTTAGGCAAATTTCACATCAGAATGAGAGGTGGGAAATCATGAATTTAATTGCTGATATGCCTTGGAACTTAGGCCTGGGGTTATATTTAATGTGAACTCAATTTTGATCCAATCGTTTTGAGTTTCTATGGGTAAAATCATTTGTTTGTTCATCGAATTCCTATCATTTCTGCTCTTTGTATTCTTTTTTTGGGCATTCAATTGGAAATGGTTATATCTAGAGCTGTATTAACCCATCTTTTGGGATGAACAACATATGTGGATGCTGAAATCGTGTATATGACAGGTAACTTATCCAAACATGATGGAATTTTTTGAGAGCCTTGGAGTTGATATGGAAATCTGTGATTTGTCATTCTCAGTGAGCTTAGACCAAGGCCGTGGTTGCGAATGGGGTAACCGGAATGGATTCTCTAGTTTGTTTGTGCAGAAGAAGAATGTCTTGAATCCATATTTTTGGCAAATGATTAGAGAAATTAGCAAATTCAAAGAGGATGCCATAAGGTACCAATAACTTCTTTGTCTATATATGTGACTTCAACCACTAATCAATTACATTTCATTTTGATTTATTATTGTTTAAGAAATTTTTTGATTTACTGATCTCATTTGAAATTGTGGGGTTCAGCCCCAATTCAACTTTTGCTGCACACTTTGAAAGGTTGGGCATTCAAAGGTTGGTGAACTTTGAATGTTGGTCCAAATTTTTCCTATAAAAAGGAGCCCCTTGCTCATTTGTAAGGACATACCAACAAAGAGAAAAGAAAAAATATATAAAGAGTGAGGTTTTTTCTTGAGTGATATTATAGTGAGGTGTGAGTAAAAAGAGGGTTATCTCTTTTGAAGTGTGTGTAGTGGTTACTTTGAGTRTTGTACTCGTGAACCATACGGTGTAAAATTCCTTACTATAGTGATATCATTTTGCTCCTCTTGGCCCGTGGTTTTTCCCTTATTCAGAAGGGTTTCCACGTAAAAATTCTTGGTGTCATTGTCTTTCTATTTTTGTCCCCTTTTATTTTGTTTGTAACCATTCTTGTATTATTCCGCATTGTGTTGCTCCGGTTTTTACCCAACAGAAATAAGAGCACATAGTCTTCTTTGTTCATTTGAAGAACATGCACTGGATGGAAATGTACTAAATTGTTCTGTTTTTGCATTTTCTTTATTTATGTTGAGAAAAATAGTTATCTTCAATGAAGGAATATGGTTCTTACTGCATTGCAGTTACCTTGAAGAATTGGACGACAATTCTGACATTGATAGCAATGAAACATTAGGACATTTTATTCAATTACATGGCTATTCAGAGTTATTTCAGAAAGCTTATCTGGTGAGACTGTTGTCGTGTCAAAGTTCTTGAATTTGCCACATGTATAGGCAATCTTTTTCATTCAAAAGATTAACAAGCAATTCACACGCATGTTTCTCAGGTTCCAATATGTGCTTCAATTTGGTCCTGCCCCTCGGAAGGAGTAATGGGCTTTTCTGCTTATTCTGTCCTTTCATTTTGTCGCAACCACCATCTTCTGCAGGTAGAATTCTCATACATACTGTTCAACGAGAATATTTTATGTATAGCTTATAGCTAATTTATAAATATGGTCCATAGAAGATACTGAATCTGAATACTTCTCTATATCATTTTGTTGTCCTTGTAATTAACAGTGTTTTCGCATTTTCTTTACAGCTCTTTGGTCGCCCTCAATGGCTCACTGTTAGATGGCGATCACATACATATGTAAACAAGGTGGTACTTTGTTCTTTAAGTACCACAAATTTTTTACTAATTTCACAGAAGAAAACTTCAAGCAAGTACCAATTTTCATTTTCTTGAATGATTTATTATGCTTCTATAATCCTTCTGAGTTATTTGATCGGTATAAAAAGCAGGTTAAGGAGGAGCTGCAGAAGAGAGGCTGCCAAATAAGAACGGGTTGTGAAGTAAATTCTGTATCAACGAATGAAGAAGGTCTCATTTGGTTTTAGCATTTTACATCCCTCTATTTTCCCCATGTCTTTTTATGCGTTATATTGTCAAATATGTCTTGTTATAGCTCCTTGATTTTTTTAAGAACATGTATTTCTTTGTTTATGTTCCTTTCACCATATTTTTTCGAAGTACTTTATGTCTCCATACAGTTCATTTGGTGTTTACCTACGAAAAATCTTCTATCAGATTTATTTTTGCGATCACATTGCTAAAACCTAGTCGTGATTCTAACTGTAAATGAAAGAGCCCTTGCAGGTTGTACGATAGCTTGCAATGATGGTTCCAAAGAATTATTTGATGGATGCATAATGGCTGCACATGCTCCAGACACTCTGAAAATGTTAGGCAAAGAGGCAACATACGATGAAACAAGAATACTGGGTGCTTTCCAGTATGTCTATAGGTACTTGCGATTTTATTGAACACCATGGACTTGCTTTTCTCTTCAGTTTTTACTTTCTTTTTTGTAAAATTATTTGTAGACTGACATCACTAATTTGGTTTATCTTCCTCTGAGGAAATGTAGATCTGCTTGACAAATTCTTTTCGACTTATTTTCTCTTGGTTGGTTGATTGGTCCATAGTCTTGATATGATTTATGGTGCCAAATGCAAAATCATTTTCTCTTCCTCTACAACAGTGATATTTTCCTTCATCATGACAAAACATTCCTGCCTCGCGACCCGGTAGCATGGAGTTCTTGGAACTTTCTAGGAACCATGGATAATAGAGTATGCGTGACATATTGGCTCAATATAGTCCAGGTGCGTTATGCAATGCAGTGATTTAGGTTATGCAATAGAAAGTAGAAGATAATGTTCTTCAGTAACTGCCCTCTTAATTCATGAGCTGTCTAAACTTACAGAATCTTGGTGACTCGAAGCTGCCTTATCTCGTAACCTTTAATCCTCCTCACTCACCACAGCATAAGTTGCTTAAGTGGACAACAGGCCACCCAATACCCTCAGTTTCTGCATCAAAAGCTTCATCCGAGCTACATCAAATCCAAGGGAAGAGAGGAATATGGTTCTGTGGAGCATATCAAGGTATGAATCTCGTTTTATGGAGAGTTGCTTCGAGATAAATGTTCATCTGTAACCTGCTATTGTGCATAGTCTGCTATTAGACTTCAACTATGTTGAATTTAGAGAACCAGCTCCTTTAACTAAAACTTGAAGGATTGCACCACTCACTGTATTAAACAATAAAGTTTCTCTTCCTCTGGACCTTCTACAGTTCTCTCTGTTAGTCTTAGGAAATTGTTTGAATCTGTTTCAAGAGATTATACTGACTCCTCATGGATAAAGTGACTCCGTTTCTATTTAGATGAAACAGCCCTGGGCCATCGATATTGAGGGGACTAAACTAGCTACCATGTTGTCTTTGCAAAGAGAGCTTCATTCACATCTTTTGTTTTCTATTCATTTCAACTTGATGCCAGCAATGAGAACAACAACCTAGTTTCTTGGTTTACTTTATTCACTGCCTTTTTAATCCGCATAAGGTTACAGGAAAGCTACTGGTTCCTGTTGTAGCTTGAGTTCTTCTGACTTTAGTCTTTGCCTCCTGTTAGTGCACAGACTTTATTTTTCGTGTTTTGTTTCACTGCACATTGATGTATATCTGTTGCCAATACTTTCAGGATATGGTTTCCACGAGGATGGACTAAAGGTAGTACCATTTCTGCTAATAAAAGCTCAACAGATTTTAACTTGAAGTATCACCTTACTCTGAAAGCAATTTGGAGTCTTTTCCAGCTTTTGTTGTCCCGTTGGTCTCATGTGGATGATTTTCTACCTTTGCTCCTCCTCAGGCTGGTGTGGCTGCTGCATCTGGCATGCTTAGAAGAAAGTGTAGCATTCTGGATAACCCCAAGCATATGGTACCAACCTGGCCTGAAGCTGGAGCACGCCTTGTCGTTACTAGATTTTTCAAAAGTTTCATTCAAACAGGATGCATAATGTGAGTGATGCAGCTACTTGTCTGACAATTTGTTTATTTCCATTTATCCTATTTCTTATTCTATCACATCTGTGGTCTTGCTATTTGAATGGTAGCAAGATGCAGAACGTCTAATTTATTGAGAAAATAAATAATTTTTGTTCCAATCTCTTTGGCTTAAAGCTCATATACAAGTGGGAAGTCATGCTGCAAAAAAATATATCATGTGTAAATCGCGGTTTATTTTATTACTGGGAGATTTTTGAGTTTTTCTTTTTCCTGATAATTATAGATATCAGGAACAATAATTTTATATGTTTGGATATGCAGCTTGTTGGAAGATGGAGGTACAATTTTCACGTTCCAAGGAACAGAGAGGAAATGCTCTCTCAAAGTTTCTCTTAGAGTTCATAGCACACAGTTTTACTGGAAGGTAAACTGAAATTTTCTTTTGCCCCCTAAAAGTGGTCAATCTAGATAAATTCTGTGACACAGGCAATCTCTTACAGGTTGCAACTCATGCTGACATAGGCCTTGCTGATGCTTTTATTCATGGGGATTTTTCATTTGTTGATAAGAATGAAGGTCTTCTTAAGCTTATCATGGTGAGGAAGTGACTAGATATCTTTCTGAATAGCTTTTGGTTGGTACTTAGCTTCAATATTTTGCAGATATTTATTGCCAACAGAGATTTGAAAGCATCTGTTAGAACATCTAGCAAGGAAAGGTAAAATAGTTTATTGACCTGAAATCATAAAACATAAATTTCTGTTCATATGCTAAAGTTGTTCATCACTTTTCGTGGCTCTAGAGGCTGGTGGACGCCACTGCTTTTTACAGCAGCACTGTCATCTGCAAAATATTTCATTCGTCATGTTTCAAATCGAAACACCCTTACTCAAGCTCGTCGGAATATCTCTCGTCATTATGACCTGGTAATTAATTAACTTGCATATGATATCATCCAAAGAATGTAGGGGATGTCAAAGATCACTAGTAAAATTGAAATACCCAATCCTGGCCATATTTTACCAATTGCTATTGTATAGGTTATAAGCATTGTGGTGTTGATTTTTTTTCCCAGAGTAATGAACTCTTCTCACTCTTTCTGGATGAGACAATGACATACTCATGTGCAATTTTCAAGGTTAGCCTCAAACTTTTAAATGCTTGCCACTTTTTTCCTTTGTTTGTTAAGCTGCATTTCCGGTTCTTTATCCCTATGGAGTAAGAAATACCACCCATTATTTTTCATAATATTTTCTAGAGTGAGGATGAAGACCTAAAAGATGCACAGCTGAGAAAGATTTCGCTTCTCATTAGAAAGGTGAGTCATCAACTAAGTAAAAGTCTCTTTCATTTCTGCATAAATTTCAGGCATAATTTGATTCTGCTTCTATTCCTTTTAGGCAAAAATTAGCGCAGAACATCACATTTTAGAGATTGGATTTGGTTGGGGATGTTTTGCTGTGGAAGTGGTCAAGCAAACAGGATGTAAATATACTGGTATAACTCTCTCCAAGCAGCAACTGAAGTATGCACAGTTGAGAGTTGAGCAAGCTGGCCTTCAGGTATAATAGTACTTACAGTGTCTGGAAGCTCAAAATTTTCCAGATGACTAATATGAAACTTACACTACAATATAATTGCTATAAGCTGAGGCAAATGATAAAGCAACTAGGGATTGGCATTTCATGACGAAATAATGGTCAAAAGCACACCTAAAGTATCACTTTTTTGGTAGTTTCATACTTGAACTATCAGGTATTTGTGTTTCCTACCTAAACTATCAACAACTATTTATCAAAACACATCTCGAAAATTAATGAGTCAGCTGCTATGTGGATGAAATTTAATGGTCAAATTAAGTTATCACACGCCTTTTGGAGATTGTGTTCAAACACTTGATCTACAGCTCATGAACTAAATCTCCTTCCATTTTCTAGACTGTAAGAGCTCCTGAACAAGCAAGGTCGCATTACATCACAAAATTAACTAAAATGCTTCTTTGTATGTTGCTTTCCCACAATTGTCCTTTTACGACTAAAATCCGAGCAACTTTAAAGCTAGGATTATCTATTAACATTCAATATTCAATGACTTCTTTTCACAGGATCAAATAACATTTCTCCTATGTGACTATCGCCAAATGCCAAATAAGGAAAAATATGACAGGATTATATCGATGTGAGCTTTTATCCATCTACATCTTGACATATTTGGATTACTCTTTACATGTCAAGCCAGTGCAATAATTGAACTAATAATCATTTACAGTGAGATGTTAGAAGCTGTTGGTCATGAGTTTATGGAGGAGTTTTTTACTTGCTGTGAATCTGCACTGGCAGAAGATGGGCTTCTTGTCCTGCAGGTAATGAATTAAAGTGACCCCTTAACACATTCCACTTTGTTCACTTTTCCATTCAATTGTTATAAACTCAGGAGAGGAGTAGAGTATACATGCACCTTAATTTAATACTGAACTTTTTCCTCTTAATGGTAATACAACATTTGAATTGGCGAAGATTTCCATCCAAAGTTCAACAAAAGGTATCCATAGCCTTCCCTTGAATTTTTCAAAACATTTGTTCAAAATCTGAGAGAATCAATTTTTATATGTAAAGAAATGGATCTTGGACTTAATTCAACCTCAAAAACTAGCTTATGAGAGGAAAATTGTCCAAGTACATATAAGCAAACCTTTAGTCTATTCTCCAGTCAATGTGGGACTCTAACCCACTCTAACAATTTCCAACATCAACTTCCTTCCCTGTTATGTCGCCCTGGTTTCTTTATGCTGCCTTTGACAAGTGCTGGTTTTCCTAGTTCATTTCAATACCAGACGAGAGGTATGACAGTCACAGGCGTAGCACAGACTTCATGAAAGAGTATATATTTCCAGGTGGATGCTTGCCTGCATTAAGTCGAGTAACGTCAGCCATGGCTGCTGCATCCAGACTATGGTAACAAAGAGTTGATGTTGATATTTTGCACTTAACGTGCTTGTCACTTTTTCAAAGGCATTTGATAAATGATGTAAATGCAGTGTAGAGCACCTGGAAAATATAGGATGTCATTACTATCAGACACTGAGATGTTGGCGAAAAAACTTTCTAAAAAACAAGAGGTAACAAAACCAAAATAAGTCTGTTAAAACCGTTTCCTTCATGAATCATCTGTAGCTTGATCAGTTTTAGATGCTGATACTTGAGAATTGTTAACTGTGTCACTTAGCCAAATTCGTGCTTTGGGATTCGATGATAAGTTCATCCGGACATGGGAGTACTACTTTGACTATTGTGCTGCTGGATTGAAAATGTGTGCGATAGGAGATTATCAGGTATGGTGATAAATCTATGAAAATATTTTATAGTGCAAATGAAAACACTACTCAAGTCATTTAGTTTCCTTAGTGTGTTCATGTTCTGTGTTAATTTGGACATAAATGTTGACATAATCTTACCAATATTCAAAAAGTAAATATCAGTGACAGTCATATATAGAAGAAATTAGCAGGAGGTGCGGCATATATGTGTGTGTGTGTGTGTGTGAAGATGAAAATAATGTCAATATGTAAGACCGATGTAGTTTTTAAAGGGAAAAAGGTTGGATAGAAACATAAAATCTATCACTAAATGTTTATTGAAACACACGTAAACTATCAGTTGTTTCCTTTTTCTGCCTAAACGATGGTGATTTAGTTAGAAAAAATGAGCAACTGATAGTTGAGGCATATTTTAATAAACATTTGGTAATAGTTCAGGAAGGAAAAGTAAACACCTGATAGTTCGAATAGGAAACTCAAAAAACCTGGATACTCTAGTTGTATTTTTGATCCTTCACGCTTGCTCCGGTTTTTACAAGAAATCTTGAAATTGTTTCACCAAAATTGAGAAGTAAAACAACTGATCAAGTGGTGGTTCTTACTTTGTAGGTTGTATTTTCAAGGCCAGGGAATGTTGCAGCATTTGGTGATCCTTACAATGTTACTCTGCCTTAATTCAGCTTATTGGAGTTTCTTTGTTTGGAATATATTGCCATATTGGAAATTTGTCTTTGCAAATAAATAGTTAAAGACATAAGGCATATGTGTCATTGGTTCATGCTTGAATTATGTGATATCTTTGTACTGTGTTGTGTGAACTTTTTCAATTACCTAATAAAAGTTATTGAGATAATCACATAAGCATGTTATGAACTTTGATGTCTCCTTTGCACGCTCTTTCGAAACACTTGATATTTCAATGGAAGCCTTCAACACCAAGAGTGCCAATTCGGGAGTGATCACCCGATCCCCAACGTACTTTAAGGAAATTACGTACTATCCTCGAATTTAGACCTCGTAAAACAAAGGAGGAAACAAGCATTAGTAAAGACTCAACACATGTCAAAATAATAACGACGTGTACACTTTTATGATATAATCAAGCAGCAAGGAACATTTTCTCTTCCGATAAGGCAAAATGTACTTGGCCAGAGAATGAAGAGGACATGCAATTAAGTAGAAATTTTCATTAATCCAACAAACATAAATAACTTTATAAAAACGCCAAGTACTAAAGATACTAATGAAGATCAAGTTTCCAAGAAAGTTAGCATAATCTCAAGAAAAAAAGCTTGTATACTTATATTGGTTCTATAATCATTATATTTTGAGTCAAAACACATTTTCTTTTAAGAAAAATGGGAGTTATAAGGTGGGGAATCGAATCCTCACCAATAAGGTGAAAGTTCAGATAATCAACAAACTGAGCTATTAAAATTTTACAAAATATAATAATCCAAACACCTTCATTTTCAAAATTTTAACCGATTCCTTTATGCTCATATTCAAAATAAGTTAATGAAATATGCACCATTTGAGTTACCAAACTAGTTCATCTTCTAGTTATTACTTTTCCATTCTCGAAACAGTAAATATCATCCCTTGGTTAAAACACAAATTAAATCTAATCAATTTGAAACTCCTTCAAGATCATCTCATTCGTTTTAGGTTTGTACTCAAGAATTCTGATTAAAGATGTAATACTTACTACGTCGTCATTATAACTTTTAATGATTATATACTTACCACGTCGTCATGAGCTTTCGCTCATGATCTAATTGAACATGTTTAATATATAACATCTCTCTCACACACGCATACATAATATACAAAAGTTTTAATTTTTTATTATTATATAAAATAATAAAAAAATAATAAAATTTCTGACACGATTAAAAGGTTCCTAATAAAAAACATAGAGAAAAATTATTTTCTAGCCTTTCACAAATTTGTTCTTAGTTTTATGTCATTTTTATAAGAGATCTTTGTCATTTTTACACGCAATAAATCTGAAAAGACCATTTTTCTCTGTTCAAATTGTAACTGAACAAAAAATCTTAATTTCTCGAAAAAAAAGAACCTGAACTAACATATTAATAACATAACTAAACATATTCCCTATTGATGAAATTGACTCTATGTGGGAAAATTTGTGAATCCAGCCATAGCAAGATAGAAAGAAATTGAGTATAGGAATTAGAAGTCGGTTTGGGAAATTATTGATTGATTGCTTTTCAACTGTAGAGAATAGAGGAAAAATGATTTCAGTTACATTGCTAAATCTCCTTCCTCCTATTTATACATCTGTAATCTCTAACTAACTCAGCTTACAACTAGCTGCTTAATTAACTCCTCTAACAATAATTAGTTTCTTCTAACTAACTGTGACAAATCATCAATCCTTGGAGTGGGGCCTATCCTCAACACTCCCCTTCAAGCTAGGTGGTGAAATAGGTTCACCATCCCTAGCTTGCTTACAAGATATTCATGTTGCCCCTTTCCTAGAGCCTTAGTGAACAGATCAGCCTCTTGATCTTCAGAAGCTATGTATTCTGTCCTTATGATTCCATCTTGAATCCTTTCTCTGATGAAATGTAAGTCTATCTCTATGTGCGTGGTTCTCTCGTGGAATATTGGATTTGCAACAATTTGAATTGCTGCCTTGCTGTCACAATGAAGTGTCACTGGCAGTTGAACATTTACATTCAGTTCTCTACATAATCCTACAAGCCATAATACTTCTGAAACTCCAGATGCCATGCTCCTGTACTCTGCCTCTGCTGAACTCCTTGCCACTGTTGTCTGCTTCTTGGACTTTCACGATATTAGGGAGTTCCCAAGTTTCATCACATATCTTGTAACCGACCTTCTAGAATTTGGACATGATGCCAAGTCTGCATCACAGTATGCTGTCAACTCAGTTAACTGTGTAGAACTAAAATGAATTCCAAGTCCTGGTGCCTTCTTGATATATCTTACCACCCTCATGGATGCTTCCATATGAGACTTTTAGGGCAATGCATAAATTGACTTAGCACATGAACTGAATATGCTATGTCTGATTTGGTCATAGTCAAATATAATAACTTTCCAACCAATCTTTGATATGCTCCTGCATCCTCCAGTCTGGTATCATTTGTTTCCCCAGTATGTTCATCCAGCTCAACTGTTGTGAGCCTTTGATTTAATTCTATTGGTATTGAAATTGGTTTAGACCCTGCCAATCCCAGTTCTGTGATTAGCTCCAAAGCAAATTTTATTTGGTTCATCAGAATTCCATGGCTTGATCTTGCAACTTCTATGCCAAGAAAATACCTCATAGCACCACGATCTTTAATCTTGAACCTCTGCTGCAATGCCTCTTTAGCTTCCATTATCAATAGTTGATCATTACCTGTTATCAGCAAATCATCTACATATACTAGAATGATCACCAGCTTGCTTTCAACCTTCTTTGTGAACAATGAGCAGTCAAAATGGCTTTGAGTAAATCCAGAAGTAATGAGTGCCTCAGTGAGCTTCAAATTCCATTGTCTTGAAGCTTGCTTCAAAACCATACAGGGATTTGTGCAGCCTACATACAATGTTCTCCCCCTAGAAAGGAAATCTCTGTGGAACCTGCATATAGACCTCCTCCAAATGATCACCTTGTAAAAAGACATTATAAACATCCATTTGGTGAAGAGGCCAATTATTAGCAGTTGCCAGTGCCATAACAATTCTAACAGTAACCATTTTAACCACTGGAGAAAAGGTCTCCTGATAATCCAGCCCTTCCTTTTGGTTGTAGCCTTTGGCCACAAACCTAACTTTATATCTTTCAACCTCTCCATTAGCTTTATACTTAACTTTGTACACCCATCGATAACCAATAGGAACTTTCCCAGGAGGTAAAGGTACAAGGGACCAAGTTTGATTATCTTACAAAGCCAACAATTCTTGGTCCATAGCCAAAACCCACTGAGGATGTTTGGCATCCTCAGCATAACTATGAGGCTCCGGGACTGCTGTCATGTGACCAGAAAAAGCTGTTAAGGAGGGGAAAATATATGGTGAGAAATATAATCAGCCATAGGATAGGAACAACTATTGGAAGAAGCTGGAATAGACTTAGGATCACAAACATACTCCTTCATCCATAGGGGAGGAGCTTTGGCTCTAGTAGATCTTCTAGGTGGAGGCACTATGGTAGGAACAGAAGGAATTGGCTCAATACAAGGAATAGAGTCAGCAAGAATAGAAGGATTAGAAGAAGGTAAAGTGGTAGAAACAGATGGCACAGAAAGTGTGGGAAAGGTTGCATTAGCAGAAACTGCACCATTAGGAAAAATCTGAAACTGATTAGTCTTGAGCATTTGAAAGGGAAAGACTCACTCCATAAATTGCACATCTCTGCTAACAAAAAAAGGTGTTAGTCAACATATCATACAATCTATAACCTTTCTATGTGGATGAATATCCCATGAGAACTGCAGCTACTGAATTGGGAAAAACCTTATCTCCTCCAGTAAGTTTTGTGGCAAAACATAAACAACCAATGACTATCATGTGGTGTAATGAGGGTGGTCTCCCATAAACCACCTCAAAAGAATACTTACCATTTAGCATAGATAGAGGTAATCTATTAATCACATATACTGCAGCTTGAACACACTCACCCCAGAATTTGAGAGGAAGATGAGCCTGAAGTCTAACAGCTCTAGCCATTTCAAGAATATGTCTGTGTTTTCTTTCTACTAGACCATTCTGCTGAGGGGTAAGCAACACAAGAACTCTGATGAATAATGCCAAGAGAATGAAACAAAGCATTGCATTCAGAACTAAAAAATTCTGTACCATTATCACTCCTGAATATTTTCACAACTGCATCAAACTGTGATTTTATTAAAGTCAAAAACTGTTTCAAAAATGACTATTACATCACTTTTCAGCTTGAGTAGGTAAATCCAAACCATCCTACTACAATCATCTACCAATGTAAGAAAGAACCTATTGCCATCATGAGTTTGAACTCTATCGGGACCTCAAACATCTGCATGCAACATCTCAAAAGGAATCTCAGATCTGTGATTGCTAACTGGAAAAGGCAATCTGCCTTGTCTAGCTAAAGGACAGATGGTGCACTCTTTTATTCTGTTATCATCCAAATAGAACTGCATATTTGGAATCTTATTTATGACTTTGACAGTGGCATGACCTAATCTCTTGTGCCAAGTAACAACATCTTCTTTGGAAAGAACAGATTGTACAGCTGCTGCAGTCACTTTATGATAATCCACTGTTTATAATTGCAATCTGTACAGACCATCAGACTCCTTCACAATCGCCCTCACCTTCCCACTGAGAAGGTCCTGCATGACACATTTGTCAGGATAGAAAGTGATAAAACACCTTAAAACCTTGGTCAATTTTGATACTGATAGTAGATTGTATTTAAAATCAGGCACACACAACACACCATCAATACTACTACCATCACCAAGTTTACATGATCCTACACAAGAAATCTCAATAGTATTACCATCTGGTAAATGAACCTTTATTGATTCATAATCACCTATCTCCTCAACCTTGCTAAGAAGGTTTTTATCATAGATCATATGATTAGTAGCCCCAGAATCCACTATCCACTTCACATAGTCAATGTTGTGTCTTACAAGAAAGGAATGGAGTATATCTGTTACATTCTTTCTATCCTTTATTTGTTCCTGATTGAGCAACTTCAACAACTGCTCATATTGTTCCTGAGTGAACATTATTCCAGATCTCTATCCTGAATCTGCTGCTGAGGCTTGGTCATTACCACATACTTCTTGTGAAACTTGTTGTCCTTCATGAGTGTTATGCACCTTTTGAACTTGTGGTTCTGCATGTAGCATCACATTTGCTACTGAATGATGATTGGAACCACCTGGTCTTTAAGCCATTCTTCTCCTGTAGCTCTCCTTTGAATCAAATGGATATCCATGTATTTTCCAGCAATTCTCTCTGTTATGACCTCTCATTCTACAATAATCATAATAGAGATCACTGTTCCTCCTAGGCTTGAAGCTATTCTTAGCATTCTTATGATTACTTCCTGGATCACCACCTGATCTACTGCTAAATAGAGAAGTTCCTTCAGCCACATCTCCTATATGCATTGTTTTCCCCAAGGATCTTCTACTTTCTTCAGAAATTACCATAGAATATGCCTTATTCAGATTAGAACAACCTCTGATACTCAAAATGCTCAAGGTACTTCTTAGACTCTACACAGTCACAACCAGGACATGGCATAAGAGCATCAAACTTCTCCCATAATTCTTTCATCCTCGAAAATAGCTTGAAACTGAAGAAGTTCCTTGACTCATTCTAGCTATTTCAGTGTGCAAATGTAAAATTCTAGATCCATCAACCTTATCCAATCTCTTCTTTAAATCTGTCCAGACCTTGTAAGCACTTGATGCATACATGATTCCACTCAACAACTCCTTACTAACAGAATTCATTATCCACGACAGAACTAGCATTACATTTCTCCCAAAGTTCATGTTGACTTTCTGGAAATTTGTCTCTAGAATGTCTTCCGTCTACAAAACCTAGCTTACTTTTACCTAAGAGTCCAAGTTTCATTGATCTACTCCAGATCACATAGTTCTCAAGGTCAGTTAAATGGAAAGATACGAGACTACTACCTGGAGTGTCGCATGGCTGCAAATATAATGGATGATTGTGATCTATCGTCTGCATAGCAAGATAGAAAGAAATTGAGTATAGGAATGAGAAGTCGGTTTGGGAAATTATTGATTGATTGCTTTTCAACCGTAGAGAATAGAGGAAAAATGATTTCAATTACATTGCTAAATCTCCTTCCTCCTATTTATACATCTGTAATCTCTAACTAACTCAAGCTTACAGCTAACTGCTTAATTAACTCCTCTAACAATAACCAGTTTCTTCTAACTAACTGTGACAGATCATCAATCCTTGGAGTGAGGCCTATCCTCAACACCTATTAATGACCAAAAATAAATTAATTAATTAAGAAAGACATATTATGTTATTTTGATTGTATATATCATTGACTTTTTTGTCATTTATTTTAATATTTATTATTGNATTTATTATTGTATGATAATATACACTCTGAGAATATATTTCTTTGATTTGCTAAAGATTTTCCACAAATTAAATAAACCAAAAGGAAACTCTACTACTTTATCACTTCATTTTCTTTCTTCTTGTCTCTTCAAAACTCTAAAAACTCCAGCAATATTCTTGAGGTATGTTTTTCACCGATATACATAAAATATTTATAGCATATGTGATATGTTAAAAAGTTTTATGAATGTATAACCCCATGCTTTTTTGTTTTTCGTTTTACCTTTTGAATAAGTTGCCTTTTCTCTCTCTATTCATCTCGTTCAGTGGCGATGTGAGAATTTTTTATCAAGAGGTTCATCGTTACTATATACGTTTAAAAGAATTTCTGACCTTGCATTTCTAGCTAGTGTGCTTTTTCGACAAAAGGATTCGAGTAAACCCCTTTCCGCCTTCTGTAACTCTGCCTCAGGTCTCACTTCGTTCTCGAAAAGTAGGGAAACAAAAATTACTTGTATGATGAGTGAGTTTGGTGATGGAGGAAAATATTTTCTGAAAAATATTTTTTAATTTCCTCATAATTAGTTGCTCAAAATATTTTTCATACGAAACAAGTTTCTTATAAATGAGGATCATAAGTGACATTTTAAGCTTATTGTCTTCTCCCCATCACTCAACGCCCCCAACCACCAACCTTTGACCATCACACTCCCGC